>CM040933.1:8707301-8802301 GCA_023029165.1 Gobiocypris rarus | reverse complement strand
ATGACAGAATTTTCATTTTTGGGTGAACTAACCCTTTAAATACCCATCACTTTATTTACACTTTTAAAATATTTTCTTCATTTGAAATACATTTAATTTTATCTCATTTTCATTTGAAAAAAAAAAAAAATCTTCAATACATACTGTTTTTATCATTGAAAATGTTTCGAAAGATTTTAGTCTCCAGTTCTTTGCTGTTCATCCATAGCTCTTCCCGATCTTTGCCTTCACTCCAGAAATCCAGAGCCACTTCGGCAATCACATTCCCACCTGCATTACTATAAATAAACACAACTTAGTTAGGTCAATCTTTTGGGAGAGTAGAGCTATTTAATTACCACTCCGTTTGAATATTATTTAGCTAATGTGATGCCTACAACGCAACATGTCCTCCAACTAATACGCCTATATAGGTCGTTTTTCACTTCCTTGAAATATGACCCATTGGAGCGTTTACTAAAGTTTTGCCCTTATCAACAACAGGACACTCTCATTGTAATGCATTTTTACCTTTTATCTGCATAATATTTCAGGTTTTGCATAGCTCAGTTGGTAAAGCATTGCAATATACAACAACATGTCGTATAGCATGTAAGCAATCGTGGGTTCAATCCCAGGGAACACATGTGCTCATAAAGTGTGTATGCAATATAAATCACTGGGAAGGTTTGGGGTGGGATGGGGTAGGTTTGGGGTGGGTGTAGTTGTTGATAAAAAAAATATTTTTGCTACAAAATTGAAATATGACAAATTATGGTAAAAAGTTCACACACTGCATTAAAATGAACACGCATTTTGATTGGTAACAACAGTCATATGTCATTTAATATGACTTTAATATTGTCAGACGACCCTCATTATTTTTACGCCTGCTAGAGAGCACATGACTTTAAAATGTAAATAAAAGTTTTTGTTTTTGGAGGACAGTCTGCTTCAACTGCATTTGTGGAAACCTGAAAAAAAAGCCATGATTTGAGAGCATTACCTGAGAAAAATGAAGATTGCATTGTGGAATGACACTCCGTCTACTCGGGCATTGTAGTCCAGAAAGGCCTTCATGGTGTCAATCAGCTGTGGATGCATCTTGTCCATTTCATCAAATATGAACATAGAGCGGGGAAAACTTGATACATTTCCATGAATCCACTGCTTTAGTTGTGCCTGGACATACAGCACATGCAAATCCCAGTTAGAAAAAAACCTCTGATATGTGAAATAATATAGTCTGAGGTTCTTGTGGGCCATCTTACATGTTAAAGGTATAGAGCCTGACCAGAATCAATTGGTTATAAATGCGAAAAGTCTTAGGCCAAGGCTAAAATACTACAATTTATTTACTTACGCTGTATAGGTCTGACTTTTCTTTGTGTGGGAAATGATGCACCGATATATACGTGTGAACATGTTTGCTGTTTTCTCCTTTTTCGTACATGTTTCTAGCAATGATTTTAGCGACATGATTCTTCCCAACTCCTGAAGTCCCATGGAAAGAGAGGACCAGCGGTTTGTTTGGTTTGCTGTCCGTCATAAATGACGATACAGCTTTCAATACAACATCAGATGCGATGTGCTGCCCATAGAGAGAGTCTCTAAAATCTTTCTCCAAACCTGAAAGATGTGAAGATATATAAAATCAAAGATTGTTTATAGCTTGCAAGGATACGTTGTACTATAAACAAATAACTACAAATAACACAAAGCAAAAAAATTTAATTAACAGGTAACCCAGCCAACATTGCCATGTGGGCCCCATGTGGGTTTTTATGGGCTGCCATTTGGGTCCAACATGGGCAACCCAAGAGGGGCACATATAATTTTGTCCATCGGCTCCACATGGGCCTCATGTGTGTTAGCCCACAGGGGCACATGATGGGTCCATAGTGGGCTCTAAGTGGGGCCCATTTGTATGTTTATTAAAGGGGCCAACATGGGTCCCAAATGGGTTCTAATGGGGCCAAAGTGGGCCACATACAGAACCCTTATGGGGCCCAAATGGGGATAACACTGAACACACAAATGGCCCATCTATGGGTTTTTGTGGGACCCCAGTGGGTAAGAACTGGGCCCCATTTATATTTCTTTTTATTCCTGTAGGTGAAATGAATGTGCTGATTTGCAAACCCTGCTAACTCTATGTGATGTTTTAATAAACCTGTACCTGACCTAATATGATTTAAAATGACATAAAATATTTCTACTGTGAAGAAAATGACATTCAACTCTTAACAAATTTTTAACTTTTATTGATCATAAGAAAAAAATTCAAACAGGACATTCTTCAGTACAGTTCTTCAGTCCAACACTCTGGGTTTGGGCAGACCCCTCAGCTTCATATCCAAAGAACTGTAATGAAAGAAAAGACAGAAAATGCATTTATTTTAAAATACTATAAAAAAACAGGTACATCTCTTAAAAGCATTCCTGATTGTGATCAAGCCATGGCAGAACGTTATATTTCTGTCCAAATGACTGACACTTAAAGGGATATCTACTACTAAAAGCAATATGAAAAAGTTAATGGTGACAATATTCAGTTCAGAAATGTAATTATGTGAGGAATCATACTTATATCGTTGTTACAGGAAAATTATTTCAGTCTGTCAATACAGCTTTTAAATTATCCATGCTGGCAAGTAATCATGGAAGCAGTACCACCCAATGTGAATTACATAAATATTTTAATAGCACAGCCATTAAAAATTGGAGGGACAACCATGATAACAGTAAAGCGATCACCAGCAGAAGATTTTTGGCCATTAATAGTATTAATGTAAACAAATATTTGATACCAGTTGAGTCTAAAGTGAATTTAAACAGACAGGACAATTTATTTTATTTTATTATCAATAACATTTATTATCAATAAAAAAATCCAATAAGTTGATAGATCTATACATTTTTATGGTTAATTATTATTTTCTGATTAGTTAATTAATTATTTAGTTCTGCTTTTAAAATTCTATTTAAATATTTTCTCATTCTCAATACTTACTGTACAAAATAGAAATAGAGAAAAGAAAGAATAAGAGGACAAAAAGAAATACAGAAAGGAAAAATTAAAAACTTTAAAACCCTTAATCTCTCCCAATTCCAGTTTACCCTCTCTCCTCCAACACTCCCACGGATGTTTTAAAGGGTTTCTTCTGTGATTAGCATTAAGCTTTGTATCAGTAGAAACCTGGGAGTATATTAAAATAATCATACTCCCTCATATTACCCTGAGACAAGAGAATTATGTATTTTATTTCTTTTTTCCGATGATGCAAATATCGCCATTTTGCATCATCGAGGAGTTTTTGGCCAGAGGCTGAAGACTACAGCCAGCAGAGGGCGCTATTTCCACATGTTTTAAACATCACACTCACAGCACTCGGCTTGGAGCTGCGGAGATTCATATAAACGGAGCGGTGGAGAGAAAAGTGAGTGTTTCAACTTTTAAACTTCCTATGAAAGTTAAGCTTCCAAAGACATGAACACACGCCAGACTGATCACGTGCTGTGAATGCAGCCGCGATCCCGCGATTACCTCAGCTCATGTGATGAATGTAATCTGACTCCTGTTTGTGCCATGACGCTCAATCGGTTCACTCGCATTATATCGAACAGACACGTTCAGTTTTTAATTGTAGTGTCTCTAACTGAACTGATTTTCTGAAAATGAACGCGTGGGCAAGTGATCTAGTGATCCAGTAGCCGACTAGCCGCACCTAGAGTAGGGCAGTAAAGCAGTGCGTTTTGGGAATTGTTGTCTTTCATCCCCATGAGACAAAAATACATTTTCTGTGTTTTCTCAGTCTAGAAGGCACCAAATTCAAAAATAATTTCACATTTCTACTACATTAATGACCCAGTTTAAAAACAGATTCATCTTCCCAGTGCTTAAGTACCTTTAAGGGACTAACGAGAAAATGATGACGAGACAGTTATAATTAATTGCAGAAAACGTTCTAACTTATAGTTCACTGCCAAAATTAACATTTTAACTTTTTATACAGCTGCGTAGCCTAGTTCAATCGCTGGATTGCTTCGCTAAGTTTGTTTAATTCTATGTCCAACTGAATTTTTAAAAATCATACCATTATATAAAAACAACAATAAAACTTGTTTAAAATAAAATATGCATACATTACCTTGAGAGTTTCGAGAGTAGGACGTTTTGAAGTGGCTGCTGGCTTGCCGGTGGTAGCCTGTGGTCAAACGTGTTTCAGGGGTTCTCCGGTAAAAATTGCATTTAGTGGGTAAAATATGAGGGTTTTTTTGGCAGGACTGCCTGCTAGAAATCGCATTCATGGGGACAAATATCACATAATTGGGTTTGCTTCATCCCGCGGACATGAGAAACAGCCCGCAGCAACAGTGTTGTAGTAGCCCAATTGACTTGGCAACACTGCTCCCAGGAAGGACTCGATCATCTCATGACACAATGACTGCACGACGCAAAGTGCTTTAACATTATTAAAAAATATATTTTTTAATTAAGTGCATGTGTAATATATATATATATATATATATATATATATATATATATATATATATATATATATATATATATATATATATATATAGCCTACACACACGCACATCATCATCATTTATATATTTTTTACAGAAGACAAAACATGCAATATTTAAAATTTAATACATTTAATCAGTTGTTATGGTTAAGATGTACCCATAATTGTAAAAACGAATAAAAACAACAACAACTGCAAACCATAAAACTTTACAATTCTAAATATCAGCCCAAATGTGGCCCACATGGGACCCTCAAATAAAGAAATAATGGGCAGCCTAACTGGGCCCCACAACTTTATCCAAGATGGGGCCCAGATTCAGCCCATCAAAGTGCCCACTCTGAGCCCATGCCCAGATGACACCCATATAGCCCTCTAAAACATATGTGGGGCCCACATGGACATGTTGGCTGGGAACTTATGTGGTAAAATTTAAAAACAATTTGACAACAACATAGGTCTGTGGCACCAGGTTTAACGTAATTACGTGGATTTTAACAGCGTACCTTTTGAAAACGAAGGAAACATAACTTTTGACGCTGTTTGAACCATATATTATCAAAACATATGAACGTTATTCTGCAGTTTTACTCACGTTTAGGGTCAAAAGGCAGCAAATCGTCCCGTTCCAAAAATGTGTTAACCACATAAGATGCAGCAGCAGCGAACACATCTAGAAAACCCGAAGATAATGTTATATTAGACACCAGCAATAAAACTATTAACAAATGCCGCGATTTCATTGTGAAAGCGAATCAGTCTCGGTTTCGTTTTCAGAAAGTAACGTTAACTCGGAGGCAGAACTGACGGATTAAGAGACGTAAATTGCACGCCTTCAGCTCACATTTATAAAACTTCATTATATAGCCTGGTTTGGTTATACATATACGCTGCAGTGGCATACACCTAACATCATTTACCGACTACAAGGAAGAAAAACCATAGACTGTATAAAAATGAGAAAAACGCGCTTTTCTTGTTTCCCCAGTTTTCAGTATGTTGACATCAACTCGCTGTAACCATGACCACTACAGAATTCATTACGTGCTTCTTACAATGAATAAAAATGTGCCTATTTAACTTCATATACACATGCAATTGTTCACATTGTGTGCCAATGAACTCCAAAAAAACCGTTTTGTTCTGCATATAGATTGCTAAAACATGTGACCAACGGGGCGGCAACGTCATCAGAACGCAAAGAATTTTGGGTATGTTTGGCCCGTTTACATGGCCTGGCATAGCAGGCCAGTGTTCTGGCATGAAAATAATTAAAAATGAGAGAGAAAAACAGAATATAATCCTACAAAATGCAGCGGACTAAAGAAAACATTGTCGGACCATATCGACTAAAACTAAATCCTAATGCAAAGACGAGATATGATGAGAAAATAAAGGGAATCAAAGGACTGGATCCTTAACTGAGCGATTGGTCAAGGGACGTCAAACTGTTGCCTAACTTCCAGCACCCATTTATATGGATTTCATTTAAAAATGTTTAAAAACGAAAGAAAAGACGAGAGTTGGCTGTTTTTGAATAGCCTATTGTACATGTCTAATGTAAAATGTTTGTGATTTTAGGCTATAACCTATGTTTAAATGTTTTGCCACTTTTGTGTTCTAAATCTAAAGTACTAGGCTATATAAATATTAATTCATTCATTCATTCATTCATTAACGTTTAAATGTAGTAGGCTATGTTAAGACCTGACATCTATGAAAGTGTAATCAAAGACAATTGCAATTCTGACAAGCCATGTTCAGTAACAAATTTTGGATTTGAAATAAAAATAATAATAAATGCTGTGTTTGTGGTATAGCTACAACAGCGGATCAGTTGCGCACTGCAAACGCTGCATATGTGAAAGCACAACAGGGCCCCCTGAACCGCAACACGCACTGCAGACCGTAGACGGAGTATGTGTAAAAAGGGATTTTTAATTTAACTTAATTTAGTTTTTCTTTATTTAAATTTAGTTTTTCTTTATTAGAATTTCTTTTTTTAGTTAGTTTTTTAGTTATAAAGAAAAACGAAATGTATTTATTAATTCAGGATTAATTTAGATTGATAATAACAGGTAAAAATGCTAATACATTTTGTTTCTATTATTCTATTTTTCCACAATGTCAAAGCAACAAAACACAAGCTCAGACATGCACTTCGGTCTATACAAGCTCCACTGTTCTGCGCTAGCCAGAGAACGCTCCGTTGCTGGAACACGCGTTGGTTCTATTTCTAGCATGCACGCGTTTTCCGTGTCTCAGTGTGCAAACTCCAACCTGTTAAATATGGGAGCCGAAATAAAAACAGACACGCCACGCAGCTGAGACGCTCAAGCGGGAATGAGAACCGCTTTATGTGGTCAATACACACAATAAAGAAAATACACAATAGTCGTTTGGATATTTCATCCCCTTTATTGAATCATATAATTATTTTATTTCTTATTTTCCATATTTTTTGTATAAATAAAAACCATTGTTAACTTATTTAAACTTACCTTTTGCCTTGCTTGAGGTTATTCAGGGCTGGTTAATTTTCACACTGTTTAAGAATATTGCTTCAGGAGCATAAATATATTTAATCTGGGTTACCGTAGTCATATAGAGTAATAGGAGGAATATTAATATATAGTCTGGAGACATCTGTCAGAACTCTGCGCTCCACCCTTTTAAGGTCAAGGGCAGGGCGCATACAATTCAATTTCATTTTATATTACAGTATCTGGCCCTTACAGTGTCTGCAGAGAAAATTCTGGCCCTTGGACAAATTTTGATGACCCTGGTCTACACCTTGCCGGATCCCACGGCTGCCGAGGCGGCAGGGCAACATCGACTGTGGGGACTGTGTGTGTGGCCTATGTGTCATAGGTAGGTGTGTGTGTGTGTGTGTGCACCTGACTCTTTATCTCTACTCACTGCACGCCTCCACTAGTTTGGCTGTTTTTGGTAAGAATCGGTACAGCCTTTTATAAATATGATAAAACTAAAGACTTTGGAGATATGAAGGATGCAATACTACTCTATAGGTACTCAAGATTAACATGAATTTGGCAGAAAATGTGTGTGTTATGCACCCTTTAAGAGTGTGATTTGCTGTAAAACGATGCAATCTGCTATTTAACTGGTTTAAAACAATGCTGCTGTTCAGCATGCTCCTCTGGAGCCTAGGTCCAGGGAGAGTGTGAGGGTTGCCAAAGGTGCTGGTCACGGTGAGATGATGCAACCCCTTCACTTTATCAGGCCCTCTCCAGCATACCAGAGGACCTCCGAAACGTGCTGGCGATGTTCGCCCAAGCTCCAGGAGTAAACCAGGATGTCATCAATGTAGACAAGGTCAAGTGATTGTTTCTCTAGAGGGCTCTCTATTGACCTGGAAAGGACAGGTAGGATCTTGACTGGTGAGCTCGTAATTCAGGAAAACATGTTGGGAAGCATTTTTTGATAAGTCTTTGATAAGATGTGGTGAGGAGCAAGCTCTCATTCCATCCGCTTGCAGCAGATAAAGGACGGAAACCTAACACAGTCTACACCAGATGCGACCATTGACGATAGCAACAAAAGCTAGAAGCTGTCTACACTGAACACAACAAAAGCAACCATTGCAAAGCATTTGTCCTTCATGTTAGTATGTCTTAAATAGAACGAGACATCAGTTTACTGTCTGGGATTTGTCGTGTTGCATCGTGTAGACAACATCATTGATTATATAACGGGTTATATAGTCTTTTGTCACATCGCACCGCTCGCGTCCGGTGTAGACATGGTGTAAGTGTAACCCCTCCTGTTCGAACTGCCCTGCTCCAAGCGGGACTCAACCCGGTCCGCCGGCATGAGAGTCGGACACTCTAACAAGGAGGCTAAAGGCTGCAACCTCTAGTGTCAGTCGCCGTTACATAAGGCATAATCATTATAGAGCCTCAACGAACCAGAGTAGGGAGCTGGATTGACCATGGTACTGGCGATAACGGTAGGTTAAGTAGTAGTGAGTGGTGTGGCAACGGAGGTGGTTGGCGTTGTAAGCACAGGGCGAAGACCATCAGCAATGTCCTGGGAAACATTGGGATTGCTCATGCTGCTTGTGAATTGTTAGGGTCTAGTCTTCTGTAGTGATATTTAGACTCAGAGAGAACAGATGAAAGAAAGTAAACAACATGTTTATTTAATCAACAGTGAGCAATGCAGGTAAAAGGCAGGTAAGTATATTGAGAATTGTTATCTTGGATGAATGTATCAGTCTTTTTCTGTCTTTTGTAGAGCCAGTGAAGCAGACGGGAAGGATGGGCAGAATAATGGATAGCATACACCTCAGTTGCCAGTAACAGGTGAGATCCACGGTGGTATGGGATATGCAGTGGAGGTTTCACTGGGTCTTATGCCCCAGTAAAAAAAGGTCTAGCGACACCTCTGATGATGACAGAAGTTAATCCATCCAAGTGATGCATTCATGCGCATTAATAATTAGCATATTAGCAGAGATTCACAGCAGCACAAACACGTCCCCCCTCTCTCTCTGAGCTATTCCAGGTTGTTTCATTATAATGGTATTCATGATCTCAAGTTCGTTCTGGCCAGAACATTCCATACTTCAGGAGAAAAGCAGGTGCTTTACAGGTACCGTTTCTCTGCATTTACCCTGCCCACATTACATTTCTTACCAATTACACAATAGTTCTTGGACACCCACAAGATTAAAGTTCTGCTCAGATGATTTTTTCGAGAACAAGCTGCGAGAACTCCCAAACCAGGGCTGCGAGAAAAAAATTATGTAATTTTGTTCTCGCAGCCCTGGGAGCAAGAACTTTTTTCTCTGTTCTTGCGGAGTATGTAATGGCCTTAAAAAAATGCAGACCCTAAAGATAAATAGACTGGACACATAGGTCTAGATAAAAATGTTTAATATAGAGACTTCAATCCTCTAGATAGCAATGTAACATCATGACTGAAATATTAAGTTAAATTAAAGAGTTAAAATAATAAATGGGATAAGTGTTGCTAAAGTTGTTCATCCATACAGCACCAACTTCTGTCTGACAGACTTGCAGCCTTTAACAGCAAAGATTTTCTCTTTTTCAGGAAAGAAGGGCATCTCTCTGGCCACTTTATCTGCCAGATCAGAGTCTTGGGTCATGTTCAGATGGACCATCTCAGCCATGATACACTGACGCACATGCTTCAGCTCCAGAGGTAGGAAAGGAATATAGTGATCAACCAGATGCTCATTTATGATACTGGAATGTGAGAATCCTCCTGCTGAACAGAGATACACCAAAAAATTGAAGGAATTATATTTCTAGGAACATATTTAATTTATATAATACAAGAATGTAACCACATATTCAGGAATGAATTAACCAAATGTAATTATTTAAGAATCATTAATAAAACCAGTGTGGGGTTAATGTTCGACAAAATTACATTTATCATTTATTCAATACAGGGAAAAGGAGCCTTGTTATATACAAACTCATGTGGCTAAACACATATACACATTCTTCAATACAAATCACATACTGTTCTCATTACTGATGCTTTGATAAAGTTGAGTCTCCAGTTCTTCGCTGTTCATCCTGATCTCTTTCCGATCTTTGCCTTCTCTCCAGAAATCCAGAGCCACTTTGACAATCTCATTCCCACCTGCATTACTATAAATAAACACAACTTTGTTAGGTTAAATCAGTAAAATATTGTCAGTATTCTTGGTTTATTCATCATGATTTGTCATAATGCATATTGTTGGTTAAAAATGAAAATTCTCAAATCAGCGGTTCGGATCGCCAAAGTCACATGATTTCAGCAGTTTTACACGCAATCTGTATCATGAATCTATACGCTGATTCATAACGCACCGAATCTTCAGGAAGCAGTGTTTTAGAAATCAGCCATCTCTATATAATTCGTTATTTAGGGTTTTTTTGCACACAAAAAGTAATTCATACAATTTTTGTAGAACCCCTGCTGTAGTGGGATGGACTTTGTAAAGATGTCTTTAGGACCATTTTTGAGTCTTGTGAGTGCAAATGTCATTGCTGCCAATGGAGGCCTTTCTGAGCCATCGAATTTCAACAAAAATATCTTAATTTGTGTTCCAAAGATAAACTGAGGTCTTACGGGTCTGGAACTGCATGAGGATGAGTAATAAATGACATTATTTTCATTTTTGGGTGAACTAACCCTTTAATGAAAAATGTTTCAAATGCAGGAGTGCCAGAATGTGCATTATTTTGTACATTGTAATGCCTGAAGAAAATTGATGAGTAATAAATAATGTTTTGCCTAAGATCCCTTGTTGCTTTTTTGTTTTAACCTTTTTTTTAAATTCAGCTTATAATTTAAAATTTAAGGCAAGATTTTCCTAGTAATGTGAACACTAATAATAAGTAAGCACAACTAATACTTTTGAGTTAACAGTACTTGACCAACCAAGTTTTCTTTACTAAACTAAGTTTTGCTAACTAAAAATTAATACACTACTTTACTTTAAATAAATTAAGGCAATCGGTTTCCTCACTTTTTCTAAGTAAAGTCAACTTTGCTTCTAAGTACATTTTACAATATGTTTTAGGGCAGGGTTCCTCAAATCTTGCCCTGGAGGGCCAATGCGCTGCAGAGTTTAGCTCTAACCGTAATCAAACACACCTGAACATGCTAATCAGTCTTCAGGTTTATTAGAAAATCACAGGTAGGTGAGTTTGATCAGGGTTGGAGCTAAACTCTGCAGCGCATTGGCCCTCCAGGGCAATATTTGAGGAACCCTGTGGTAGGGTAACCATTAGGGGCTAAGGGATGTGATAGAGAGGCATAGACCAAAAATATCTCAAAAAGTGTTTGATTTTATTAATCCAATAAGCGGACTAGAGGTGTTATACAGTATATAACTCAGTGATAAAATGCAAAAATAATAAATAATTAAAAAGACAAATAAATGTCTTCTTAAATTGTTTAAAGGACCTGAATGTAGGATTGTGGCCAAAACTGGTAGTGCAATCACTTTCAAATTACTGTATAGAGTGTACCCCACCCCCTTCCTGGTAATCTTTATTGTAATTATTGCTATCACTCCAATTTACTCACACTTATTTTATAGAGGGAACCAGGGAAATTCACTTCTAAAATGCTGCTCTTTGTGTTTTATATCAGGTATGTTATATATCCCTTTTCTTGTTTAATATGATTTTTCTTTGCCAAGTTTTTGTCCATTTTTCTTTCAATTCCTTTTACATTCTCCAAGGTATTAACACATAACTCCTTGTAGGACGTCTCTGTACATAAATGTAAGCACTGTGGCAATGCAATATTTAGAAAATGTACTCTTGTACTCTTAATACTCAAGTACGTTTAAAAACAAATACTTAAGTACTTTTACTTAAGTAGACATTTGACTGTAGTACTTTTTACTTGTACTTGAGTAAAATTCAGCAAGGGGTATCTGTACTTTTACTTAAGTAATGAAGGTGTGTACTCTGTCCACCTCTGGTAAAAACATAGCATATGAAAGTAATTTTATAGTAACAAATAGATATTATATTGAACAACATAGAAAAATATTGCTGTAATTCAGAAATTAAATTATTATGAAGAAACAATAGAGTCTAATTTAATCTTTATCTTTTGGAAATAAAGGAAACTTTTAAAATTAGAACCATAAATAACTTAAAATATACCGTCAAAACATCCAACATAGGCCTACGTTATTCTGCAGTTTTACTCACGTTTAGGGTCAAAAGGCAGCAAATCGTCCCGTTCCAAAAATGTGTTAACCACATAAGATGCAGCAGCAGCGAACACATCTATAAAACCTGAAGATAATGTTATATTAGACACCAGCAATAAAACTATTAACAAATGCCGCGATTTCATTGTGAAAGCGATTCGTCCAGACCTCTTTCAGTCTCAGTTTCGTTTTTTAGAAAGTAACTCGGAGGGAGAACCGATTGATTAAGAGACAAAGCCTAAACTGAACTCCTTCAGAAAATATTATTTATTGTAGCAGCATTTACTGACTACAAGACAGAAAACAGGCTTTTCTTGTTTTTCCTGTCCTATGTTTAACTCGCTGTAACCCCTACAGAACAGTGTTAATTTTGACAGCCATTTCCGATTTAGTCTTAGTCTTCGTCTTCAGACAAAAATGCTTATTAGTCTTAGTCACATTTTAGTCATTTTGTCTTTCATAGTTTTAGTCTAGTTTTAGTCGATGAAAAGTAACTGCATTTTTTCAGTTTTAGTCATTATTTTTAGTCAAACTGCCATTACCAACATTATTTTTGGCAGCTTTTTATATCTAGTCTTTAGACAAAAATGGTCATTATAATTTTTTCTATTTTAGACCAATTCAATTAAGCTTATGCAAAATTTAAATCAGGTTGTATTGACATTGCACTCTTAGTTAGTAGCACTTATGCAATGCTACATATCCCTTTACCACTTAAGGGTGAGTAAATGTCAGATTCAGAGACACCTTCCTTGACGGACGCACATTTTTGAAAGACAGCATTTGAAGAGATCATGTGTTTTTAATGTCCGACATTCCTCAAATAACATTATATTCCCGTCGTCTTGTTAACAAAGAAACGGCATACGTTCGCCATAGTTTTTATCATCAGATATTAGTTTACCTTGTCAACGCGTCGCTTTTAGTCACAGAAAAAGTGGGCGTTGACGAATATTTTTCGTCATCGTCTTCGTTAACTAAATTAACACTGCTACAGAAATATTTTACATTAAAGTTGCAGTGTGCTTTTTTATTGAACTGGGTGATATTGAACTTCATGAGCTCTTACATTATATAAGCATGTAATTTTACTTCATTGTGAATGAACTCAAATAGTTTTGTTTTGCATGTTGTGTTTTCACTTAGGCTGACAGTCACTCTCTTACGGGTTTGGAATGAGGGTGAGAGCAGTGGAGCCAGAGGCATCTGACTGGCCGCCACCCCAAAATTTTGATCGCTATTTCCATTTCATCTCCTATTAAAAGAAGCATTTATTTTGATGTGCGGCGCGCGGCACATTGTTCATGTATCATGATGAATATATTAATTAATTAATTAAACGCGTTTGTGCAGTTCTTACAGCAAAACACACCGATGCCTCATTCTTTCATTCTTGAAGTTAACTTTATGCCTGTATGGTGATTAGATTCACTGTTTTGCATTGCCGGCTTGAACATGAGAACGCGATGCATCTGATATGTGGCATATGGCGTTTCATCCATAGCGCGTACACAGAGCACTTGAATGGACATAGTAGCCTATGCCAAAAATAGCGAGTATCATAGTTAACACAGTCTGCAATGTTTTAACCGAATGTAAGCAGTTGACAAATTAATTCGGAAGCGTGTCAGTATTGGATTCAAAATTGTGCATTTGGCCTTAAAGAGACAGATTATAGTCCTGCCATCTGTCATTAAAGTTAATCAAAGAACACAAGAAAAATCATCCACTCATCTTGACTGAATAACTTTTGTAATCAGTTTTAACATGCAATAATCTATATTTCATTTATACAGTGAAAATTATCCAATGTTATTTGTTATTCTATTTCTGTACCTGAATTACTGTTAGACCTGCAACATCAATCACTTCATTCTTAGCTCTGTTCTAACTTTTGCTGTTCTAACATGCAATGTTACATGAGTAAAAACGATGAAAACAAATGAGTATTAAACATTATATTCTTTCACGTTGGCCACCCCGCCACCCTATGTATAAAAGTCTAGTTCCGCCACTGGGTGAGAGTAATTAATGAAAGAAATTTCATTTTTGGGTGAACTAACCCTTTAATACATTATTTTATGGTGAGGATTTTTGAATCTGTGTTTTTACACATTCTCCTCTGATGCATCTTAATCATTTGTGTGTGTGAAATTGATGAGGCAATTTGATCAGCCACTTCTGCCCCTAGTGGCTAATTTAGGGAAGTGAACTGCCAAAATCACAAGGCCAACCTGTTCAGAAAATAGTATTAAATTAATTAAATTAATATGTTATTATATGCCAGACTTAAAATGCAATATTTTTTTTATACAGTATGAAACCATAGGCCTGAAAATGGTTGAAGATCTCTGTTCTAATCTATCTGGCATGCAGGACCAAAGAATGTGCAAAACAGACTTGACACAATTAAATAGCTGAAAACGTATAATTCACTGTTACTTTGAAAAGCAGAGTATTTAATACTGACTGAAAACTAAGCAGGGGACAACATCAACAAAACTGCAATAAAGGTAAACAATCAAGCAATACTTTGCTGTTCATACTTTACAGTCCCTGACAAAAGTCTTGTCGCTTGTGTACAAATTGAACTGAAGTGCCGCTGAAATATGTTTCTTATCAACATTTTTTTACAAGAAATGGCTCATTTTAATCCCAACAGCTTTTGTAATAATGTTTCAGAGCAAAATGAAACTGTCAAAAAATATTCTAATATTCACAGCTTGGTAAAGCCCATTGAGTCAATTTTTGCAAAGACATAAGTGTTGTCGCCTTGTCATATGAGCTTCACCTGTGACTAATAATGGATCAATTAGATCTCAGGTGTGTATAAAAAGAACCCCAGTGCACTAGACCTTCAAATCAACTGCAACTAGACCTCTGCAAACATGCCTAAGATTCACCCTGAGACTAAAGTTTTGATTATCAAGAGGCTGAAGACCAGATCCACTGCTGATGTGGCAGACACCTTCAAAGTGTCTCAGCTTCAAGTACAGAGGATAAAAAAAAGATTTGAAGAGACTGGAGACATTTATGAGAACCCAGGTCAGGCAGGCCCTGCAAGACAACTGCTCGAGAGGACCGCTTTGTTGGCTCGAAAATCCAAGGCCAGCCCATTTTCCACTGCAGCAGAGCTCCACGAGACCTGGTCACCTGAAGTCCCTGTGTCAACCAGAACAGTTTGTCGGATTCTGTCTCAAATGGCCTCCATGGTCGAATCAGTGCCCAGAAGCTAGCACTAAACAAAAGACAATTGAAAAACCGTGGCATTTGCCAAAGCCCACAGCCTGCTAAATATATGGACGCTGGAAAAGTGGCAGAAGGATTTTTCAGATAAATCTTCTGTTGAATTACACCACAGTCGCCGCAAATATTGCAGGAGGCCTACTGGAGCCCGCATGGATCCGAGATTCACCCAGAAAACAGTGAAGTTTGGTGGGGGAAAATCATGGTCTGGGGTTACATCCAGTATGTAGAGATCTGCAGGTTGGAAGGAAACTTCAATAGTCTAAAATACCAGGACATCTTAGCTACCTCTTATATTCCCAACCATAAAAGAGGCCAAATTCTGCAGCAGGATGGTGCTCCATCGCATTCTTCCATCTCCACATCAAAGTTCCTCAAGGCGAAGAAGATCAAGATGCTCCAGGATTGGCCAGCCCAGTCACAAGACATGAACATCATTGAGCATATGTGGGGTAGGATGAAAGAGGAAGCATGGAAGACGAAACCAAAGAATATTGATGAACTCTGGGAGGCATGCAAGACTGCTTTCTTTGCTATTCCTGATGACTTCATCAATAAATTGTATGAGTCCTTGCCAAACCGCATGGATACAGTCCTTCAAGCTCATGGAAGTCATACAAGATATTAAATTTGGATCTCACAGCACCACTACTTAATTTGCTGACATATTTTTGTATTTGCAGTAAATTTGGCCAATTTTGCGAAGACATAAGTGTTGTCGCCTTGTCATATTGTCGCTTGTCATACACTAGACCTTCAAATCAACTGCAACTAGACCTCTGCAAACATGCCTAAGATTCACCCTGAGACTAAAGTTTTGATTATCAAGAGGCTGAAGACCAGATCCACTGCTGATGTGGCAGACACCTTCAAAGTGTCTCAGCTTCAAGTACAGAGGAAAAAAAGATTTGAAGAGACTGGAGACATTTATGATGAACGCAGGTCAGGCAGGCCCTGCAAGACAACTGCTCGAGAGGACCGTTTGTTGGCTCGAAAATCCAAGGCCAGCCCATTTTCCACTGCAGCAGAGCTCCACGAGACCTGGTCACCTGAAGTCCCTGTGTCAACCAGAACAGTTTGTCAGATTCTGTCTCGAAATGGCCTCCATAGTCGAATCAGTGCCCAGAAGCTAGCACTAAACAGAAGACAATTGAAAAACCGTGTGGCATTTGCCAAAGCCCACAGCCTGCTAAAAATATGGACGCTGGAAAAGTGGCAGAAGGATTTTTGGATAAATCTTCTGTTGAATTACACCACAGTCGCCACAAATATTGCAGGAGACCTACTGGAGCGGTTGCCAAACCGCATGGATACAGTCCTTCAAGCTCATGGAAGTCATACAAGATATTAAATTTGGATCTCACAGCACCACTACTTAATTTGCTGACATATTTTTGTATTTGCAGTAAAGGTGACAAAACTTTTGTCTTGCCACAATTTGACCTTTCTGTCTAGATTAAATGATAAATCTTTTTCAGTGAAACTAATTTATTTCAGTGCATTAAACATCATTTGGGAGGGTTTTAGCTTTTCATATGAGCTATTTCTAACACCATTTGATGAATTAAAAGTCAGGTTAATAGCAGGTGTTTCTACAAAATAGATAAGCGACACGACTTTTGTCAGGGACTGTATGTGCATTAAAGTGTTGTGCAGCAGTAGAGGGGGGAAAAAAGTGAACTGCTTTTGCATTTTGCAAAGTGCTGCTTTCATCTATTCATCAATATAGAGGACCAGTTTCTGTCTGACAGACTTGCAGCCTTTAACAGCAAAGATTCTCTCTTCTTCAGGAAAGAAGGGCATCTCTCTGGCCACTTTATCTGCCAGATCAAAGTCTTCGGTCATGTTCAGATGGACCATCTCAGCCATGACACACTGACGCACATACTTCAGCTCCAGAGGTAGGAAAGGAATATAGTGATCAACCAGATGATGATCTATGATACTGGAGTGCAGAAATCCACCTGTAAAAGGAACAGGAACAAATTTCATATATGTAATAAAAGAATGATAAGAAACTACCATTGAATCGGACAGTTCGATTCGATTCATTTAAATTGAAAAGCCCACGGGGTAGAAAATTGTCTGTAGACAAAGGCTCAACAAACAATTCAAGCAACAACACAAGCAACAATTACCAAAAAACCTCTTAAAAATCAATAAAATGCATCTTTAAATTCTATTTAAAATACCAATGGCAGTTGGAATAAAGGTCATATACTTGGCCATTTTCACTGAAATGAACTATACAGGGGATGAGAAGAATCTGTCACAATAACAGAGGCTTTCCTTTTTTTACTGCCACAGTGATCAGACAAAGGTACTTGTTTCCCTATAATTTTGCTAGCCATGCAGGTTTATAATCCTTATAGTTTTTGCATTGAACAGAAAGAGTGTTGAACCAGGATACAATGTTAAAAGTGAGCACAGGTTCAATAAGTGATTTAAACAAAACAAAAGTCCCAGACAAAAGTCGTGTCGCTTATCTATTTTGTAGAAACACCTGCTATTAACCTGATTTTTATTCATCAATTGGTGTTAGAAATAGCTCATATGAAAAGCTAAAACACTCCCAAATGACGTTTAATGCACTGAAATAAATTAGTTTCACTGAAAAAGATTTATCACTTAATCAAGACAGAAAGGTCAAATTGTGGCAAGACAAAAGTTGTCGCCTATACAGAAATTGAACAAATTTACTGCAAATACAAAAATATGTCAGCAAATTAAGTTGTGGTGCTGTGAGATCCAAATTTAATATCTTGTATTTCTTCCATGAGCTTGAAGGACTGTATCCATGCGGTTTGGCAAGGACTCATACAATTTGAATGTCATCAGGAATAGCAAAGAAAGCAGTCTTGCATGCCTCCCAGAGTTCATCAATATTCTTTAGTTTCATCTTCCATGCTTCCTCTTTCATCCTACCCCACATATGCTCAATGATGTTCATGTCTGGTGACTGGGCTGGCCAATCCTGGAGCATCTTGATCTTCTTCACCTAGAGGAACTTTGATGTGGAGATGGAAGAATGCGATGGAGCACCATCCTGCTGCAGAATTTGGCCTCTTATATGGTTGGGAATATAAGAGGTAGCTAAGATGTCTTGGTATTTTAGACTATTGAAGTTTCCTTCCACCCTGCAGATCTCTCGACACCCCATACTGGATGTAACCCCAGACCATGGTTTTTCCGCCACCAAACTTCACTGTTTTCAGGGTGAATCTCGGGTCCATGCGGGCTCCAGTAGGCCTCCTGCAATATTTGCGCGACTGTGGTGTAATTCAACAGAAGATTCATCTGAAAATCCTTCTGCCACTTTTCCAGCGTCCATCCTTTTAGCAGGCTGTGGGCTTTGGCAAATGCCACACGGTTTTTCAATTGTCTTCTGTTTAGTGCTAGCTTCTGGGCACTGATTCGACCATGGAGGCCATTTCGAGACAGAATCCGACAAACTGTTCTGGTTGACACAGGGACTTCAGGTGACCAGGTCTCGTGGAGCTCTGCTGCAATGGAAAATGGGCTGGCCTTGGATTTTCGAGCCAACAAACGGTCCTCTCGAGCAGTTGTCTTGCAGGGTCTGCCTGACCTGGGTTTGTCATAAATGTCTCCAGTCTCTTCAAATCTTTTTTTTATCCTCTGTACTTGACGCTGAGACACTTTGAAGGTGTCTGCCACATCAGCAGTGGATCTGGTCTTCAGCCTCTTGATAATCAAAACTTTAGTCTCAGGGTGAATCTTAGGTATGTTTGAAGAGGTCTAGTTGCAGTTGATGTGAAGGTCTAGTGCACTGGGGTTCTTTTTATACACACTTGAGATCTAATTGACCATTATTAGTCACAGGTAAAGCTCATATGACAAGGCGACAACACTTATGTCTTGTAAAAAATCTTGATAAGAAACATATTTCAGCGGCACTTCAGTTCAATTTGTACACAAGCGACAAGACTTTTGTCAAGGACTGTATATATATATATATATATATATATATATATATATATATATATATATATATATATATATATTTTTTTTTTTTTTTTAAGTTAAGACATTTTAAGTTAATACCAGAACTTGCACATTTTAATATTTGAGTAGCTAATTCATACATTTAAATAAAGATTACCAACTTAAATATTTTTAGTAGCGGAAACTTGGCTAGCTTTAACTAGCTAATTAAATAAATGCTACCTTGCTAATTGGTAACACAATGCTTTGATAGCAATAGCATGGCACTTGCTGAATGAGTACTGCAATATAAAACATTTGACACTCTGTATATCTGTTCTCAAGCTAAGCTCATGCTCCACTCGTCACCGTGATGGTAACCCCCCCAAACATAACAGAAACTCTTCTAAACTAACATAGCAAAACACTAGTAAATCTCCACCTTATCATTAATCTTGCACACACAAAAATATAACACTTCATTTTATTTACTCTCCCTTTTTAGTTTCACGGCAAAGCTTGCTGGGAAATAGAAATCTCATCCCGGTTTCAGTTAAATTTAAGTTAGTCAAAATTAAAGGAAATTAGTTCATACAACTCAAAACAATGAAACAATTCCGATTAGTTTCAATGTGTCAGTTTTGTGAACTCAAAAGAAAAAGAAAGTTATACTCATAAAAATTATTTTGATTGAACTTAATTTGTTTATTTTGAGTTAGCTCTACTCAAACCAATGAATTATTTTGAGCGTTAGGGTTTACGGTGCATTTTTTAAATATATATTAAAAAAATATAAAGGCCTATAGTTCAGAAAATATATTTCAATGCTCTTTCATACCCTTATCATTGAAGATGTTTTGAGAGATTTTAGTCTCCAGTTCTTTGCTGTTCATCCATAGCTCTTCTCGATCTTTGCCTTCTCTCCAGAAATCCAGAGCCACTTTGTTAATCAAACTCCCACCTGCATTACTATAAATAACACAGTTTCTCGTTAGTTTGGTCACTCTTTTGATAGCAATTTAATTGCCACTCAGCATTTACCTGAGAAAAATGAAGATTGCATGGTGAAATGACACTCTGTCCACATGGGCATTGTAGTCTAGAAAAGGTTTTATGGTGTCAATCAGCTTTGGCTGCATCTTGTCCATTTCATCAAATATGAACATAGAGCGGGGAAAACTTGATACACTAAATATAATCCACTGCTTTAGCTGTGCCTGGATAATACAAAACATCCCATTTTAGAGGATTACTACAGTTACGACTAGGCTAATTGTTATACTAAACTGATTTTATTGGAATATAGCCAACATTATTTACTTACGCTGTATAGGTCTGACTTGTCTTTGTGTGGGAAATGATGCTCAGATATATACGTGTGAACATGTTTGCTGTTTTCTCCTTTTTTGTACACATTTCTTGCAATGATTTTAGCGACATGATTCTTCCCAACTCCTGAAGTCCCATGGAAAGAGAGGACCAGCGGTTTGTTTGGTTTCCTGTCCGTCATAAATGACGATACAGCTTTCAATACAACATCAGATGCGATGTGCTGCCCATAGAGAGAGTCTCTTAAATCTGCATTCAGACCTGTGAAGACAGTTGAAGTCAATAATATTGTTTGTAGTTTGCAATGATAATTTATACTAAAAATGTATACTATAACTTATAATTTATAGGCCTATAGGCTACTATAACTATCCCAGAGCAAGCACAAACCATTTTAACAACGTTGAATGAATTTTGTTACCACAACAAATACAGAGTCACCAGACTCGTCCATAGGCCTACATACGATTATTTTACTCACGTTTAGGGTCAAAAGACAACAAACCATCCCGTTCAAAAAGCTTAAGCACGTAAGAACCGATAGCCGCCAGCACTTCCAGAACAATACCTGAAGACAATTTAATATTAGACACCAGCAATAAAGCTATACAAAACTGCAACACTTTCATTTTGAAAGCGAATCACCCAGGCCTCTTTCAGTTTCGGTTTCGTTTTTTTAGAAAGGAACTCTAAGGGGAACTGACGAATTAAGACGAATGAAACTGAATGTAGGCCTTCTCCTTCAGCAAACTCAGCTCCCAGATAAAAGCATGTATTAGTTTATTTGCAAGAATGTGTGATTCTAACAAACAACTATGTAATAAGTCGCACAACATGATTTTGCCAAGTAAGACATGGTCCTGGAGCAACATTCCTGTCTGAAAATGTAGTCCTAACTATATCCCTACCCCTAAACCTAATCCTACCCATAACTTATCCCTAAAAATATGAAGAAAATAATAGGTGAATAACATGATGTAACTTGTAAACTTGTCCATCAAATCTGATTGGTTGGTTGGAATGTTGATCCAGGACCAGGAACACGTTGTACTTGGTGAAATCAGGTTCACCATAATAAGTCCATGGGTGTAATTTCCACTGGGGACAGGGGGAACATGTCCCCCCACTTTTCAAAATCCTGTTTATGTAATGATGTTTTAACCACTCGCCGTCATAGCCACGGAGGAGTAGGGCCGAGCAGGAAACAGATCTGTGCTGCCTGCCCGTGTCGATGGGTGCGTCCGCGTCCAGGAACGTCTCGTGCACACTCTACATATAGCTCTCTGAAAGTCGTGATG
Organism: Gobiocypris rarus; assembly: GCA_023029165.1. Lineage (NCBI taxonomy): Eukaryota > Metazoa > Chordata > Actinopteri > Cypriniformes > Gobionidae > Gobiocypris > Gobiocypris rarus. The sequence continues at coordinate 8,780,258 of CM040933.1, read as the reverse complement.
AGCAGGTATCGTGGTTGCGTCAGCGATAAAACGCCAGAAACAACAGATGACTTAATGTAATCATGGATGAAAAGAAAGAAAGGCTATGTTAGCCTAACGTTGACTGAGCTAGGCCTACATATCGTTACTTCCAACCCTGGTATAATACAGTGTTGGATGTATAAAAATGATCTACTTCAGGTGTTTGTGCTGCACAGAACATAAGCAGGAATACAAATATTTCAATTTGTTTATTAACTAAGGGTGGTTCTTTATGCATAAAAGACAATAATTAAAGTAATTGTGAAAATTTACGTATTATTACATATACAATTTTCTGGTGTCTATCTGTAACTGAATTGACAAAATAGTGATTCAACACACAGTTCATAAAAGCTTTTGTAATTTTTCTATTCTAAACACCTGCGGTTTGGTGGATGTGTCTCTGACAAAGATCCTGTGCAACAAGTGATTTATTTTACACATATTCAAGTACAGCGGTTAGTTTGAAATAAAATGTTAGTTAGAAATAAAATATTAAAATTGTATTCATACAATGTAAATTCAATATGTAAATGCAGGAAATGGGATTCAAATTTTCCGAAAACATTTCCCGCATTTTGTGCCCCTGTCATGAGAAATCCTGTCCCCCTGTGAAATATTGTCCGCTTAGGACCCAATGTGGTAGCTGTTTTGCCTGATCAGTGCCTGATCAAAAGCTGTTATACAGCCATTTACCTCACCTGTGTATGCTTTCTGTGGTTTTGTATGTAACAAACTGGCTTCCTTCACACTATCAAGGTCTAGTTACCACAGACTGCAATAGAAATGAAAATGGAATTCATTCATCCCAATCACCAGTCACCAGCTTCAACACTGATCCAGATAATTGAATCCAAATGGAGCTTGAACTGTCAATTGAAGATGCACATGATGGCCAGCAGGTGGAGCCAAATATTCACAAGTGTTCAGACAAGCTAGCGCAGGTGAATTTCTAAACAGCTACTGCTGGGGTAAATAAACTGTTACGATTTTGAACCTTGATTCCAACAACCACACAAAGTCACATCATTTTGTAAACATGTCATATGTCACTTATAAATGTCGAAATAATATATCCAGGTGGTTTACATAAGGACATACAATATTTCAGTAAGAAACTAAAATGTAAACTTGGATCCAGACCCAATGCTTATTATGCTAGGACATTCTGATACATATTCCTTTAACAGTGCTCTACAGAAATTCCTTACATGTTGTTTGATAACAGCCAAGAAGGTATTATTGATGTTCTGGAAAAAGGTTAACTCTCCTACTGCTAAATTATGGCTTGAGGAACTGACATCTACTCTGCACTTGGAACGAACCAGATTTTTTTTAAAGGCAACAGTTTCACAAAATTTGGGGACCTTTCTTCTGCTACATCAAGAGGAATTATATTCCTTAATATGGTCACTTCAATTTGTTTTGATTGTCACTATACTGTATATTTACAGGCTGGCGTAGGGGGTTACAAATATCTTTTTCTGTTCTTTGTTTGCTTGTTTTGTTATTTTTTGTGCATATTAAGAAATGAATCCTGGAAATTCTGATTATTGCAAGGTTATTGAATAACCGAATAAAACGTATTTGACAAAAGAAACTAAAATGTGAAACTATATCAACTCTCTTTGGCGCCTCTAGCGGCTGAACGCAGGCAGTGCAGCGGGATCTCTTGACTAAAGGTGATTCGAATGAATGAGAAACGCTTTCCACGGCTGAAGCAGAGTAGAGGGAGCAGCCCCAGACAAAGCAGCGAGAAACTTTCACGCTGATAATCACCAGTCCTGCCCCGCCAAGCATGGATTTACAGAAGTCAGAGGTGGTGAGGTAGATTCGACACCTTTCTGCGGGGATGAAAGCCACATTGGAGTGAATTTGAAGTCCTGCTGCTGCTGAATGGAGGAGATTATTTTCGCTCTGCGGGTCGATCATGAAGCTTTACAATTCAACAGGTTAGTCAGGAGTGAGTTTCGATAATGATCAATAATCCACTGAATCGAGTGCGATCACTGTCTCTGACTGGTGCATTGGTCATGCTGTAGTGCTTGTATTAATCGCTGAGATGCATAAGTAAACAGCGTGCACGCTTACCGAGCCATTGAAAAAAATTACAATGCAGCATAATTCACTGAGATCAAAGGAGATGTTGCCAAATCAGGCCTGTTTGAAATGTGCATTTTATGGGCGTGCAGTGCGAATATAATGTGGATCAGGGACATAAGGATTTACTGAAATAAAAAAGGAGAAATAACGTTTTAAAATCTTGTTCAAAACATGTGACAAGTTCTTAGAAATGTAATTCATGTTGGTTTCATATATTTTGTAACTTTTCATACAAATTTCTACAAAAGTTTGATTTAATGGTTCAAGTGATGTACCATTCTTGTTAAAAAGTACTTTAATTGCATCTTTTAAAATGTGTGATTGGCAACTTAATATTTTATATAAATATATTACATTTGTTTTTGTAAGTATTCCAGCCTTTTATTTTATTTTTATTGTAGACTGTTATTTTCTTCACTATTGCTGGACAGTTGCACCATGTTAACATTTTTTACTTTAAACCAGACAACAACAACAACAACAACAAAAAAAAAACATTTAATTCACAGATTGTATGGTTTTCATATTTTTAATGTCATTCTGAATCATTTAATATATCCAGAGATATCAAAATTAGCATATTTATATTTGTATGTATTACTTTGCCGTGCACCAGATGCAACAGCATGAAATTGTAGCTAACATCCACATAAAGATTGGTCTGTTTGAAGTAACAGTCATTATATTATCACCAGGTTAACCAAGTTTGATTCAAGAGATAAATACTGCTAGGGGTGTAGATCTCATTTCAACTTCTCGTCACAAATCTGGTCGTAATATTGACAATTAGATGCTTACCCAAATGTGGGTGATGTGTCCCATCTGGGATGTTTGCCTCTGGCAGTAAAAGTTGTTCATTCTCCAATCATCATGGCAGGAGTCGTATGTGACCGCTGGTGACCCCTCCACCAGCTGTTTTAGTGTGGATTTCTACCTCAACACAGAGGACTTAAAGCAAAGGCACACATCATGGTACCCAACAAGTGGATTATGCATCCGGTGCTTCACAAATCGCCTCCCAGAAGCTGGCTTGGCATCCGGCTACGTCTCAGTAAGTTTGAGTTCTCCTCTGACTTTTATAAAATGTAAATTATAACTTTTTCTGAAATGTGAAGATAAATGCTAGCTCTCAATGCAGGGCAGATTAATGACTATAGGTCTGTCTGTCTTGGCACTTTTGTATATTCATGTTTCGGCATAACTTTTTAATTTGAACAAATGATTGATGTTGATTCTTCAAATCCCTTTAACAAGTCAGCCAATCGTCATGGTTTGACATTACAGGAATGGCATTTTAAATATGGGATCATTTGTAGCATATGCACTCTCTGATCATAGTTTAGTAAGGATTGGTTGGGGTTTGTACATGGAATAATTGAAATGTTAAACAATTAAAATTGGTGCTGTGTGTTTTTGCATGATTGTTTAAATTTCCAGTTGAGTTTAATATAATCGTCATTTTAGATAGTTTGCATATTAAGAAATTGTAATGTTTAATTGGTTGTGAATTAGACAAGTTTAAGGAAATTCTTACTTCGGAAATTCGAAAATTACAAATTTTTATATATTTTATTATATTTTTTGCATATCTGATAGAAAGGGGCATTATTGCTTAATGGTATTGGCCAAAATATTGAAGATATTATGATATGGCTCATGTCACTCCTTCAGTGTAGCCTAAATCTGTAGAGCTTTTTTCAACCATTTTATCGTATGCCAAAATCATAAGTAAGATTCCTAACCCTAACCCCCAGTTTCACAGACAAAGCTTAAACCTAGTCCCAGACTAAAATGCATTATTGAGCAGTTTTAACTGAAAGCACCTTGCACTGACATATCTTAAATTATGACAGTGCCTTCGTTTTGTCTCAAGATGCACACCAGCAATATTTTTTTTCTAAGGCATAATCTAAGATAAGGCCTAATCTTGGTTTAAGATAAACCTTGTCTGTGAAACCGGGCCTTCAAGTAATCGCTATAGTTATAGTATTGCTTGACTTGACCATAAATGCATAGTGCATTCTTGGGTGCCCAATCTATACTACTACTTTAAACAAACTGACATGCCTAGATGTTTTTATGCTGTTGGCAAACATTTTCCTGCTTGATTATATTGACCTCTGCAATCTCGAACTGATTAGCCTTCCAGTCTGAATGGTTATTTATAGAAACCCAAACTAAAGTGTGGTGTACGCCAGAGGCTTCTTAGCTCAGCGGGGGCTGCAAGTGTACCAGACCACTCAAGCCTCCCTGAAATACATGGGTTTAATCGCCAAGCATCTGGTGTTTAAGGCTTGTCTGAGAATGAGCTTCTGGCTCACTCAAATTTGATTAGTCATTTTATCTTAACAGTTCTACCTGGTGTGTTTTTCCTCCCTTATTTTGGATGCATGATGTCAACTGACTGACCTTTAAGGCTCTTCGCTTCATATACTTCCTGAATTTTCATTGCATCACGGTTTTCTTTGCAAGACTGTGTTTAAAGTTGGTTCCTCTTGCATCCACTAATTCTTTGCTCCAAACACTTGCAAATCCTTCTACTTAAAGACTAATCTTATTATCTGAAGTGTCAACTGGTATTTATTTGCCAGTTTGTGTTTCTCTCAGCTAAATTTGCTTTGTCCAGTGGTTGTCAGGTTTTCTAAAAGTAACCAAATGCAAGAGATCAATGCTAAATTGTAGTGTAATTCATGTAATTCATGTTAATTAAAGGGATAGTTCACCCAAAAATCTTTCTTCTGCTGAACACAGGCAGATATTTGGAAGAATGTTTGTAACCAAGCAGATCTCGGCAGCCATTGATTACCATAGTATTTTGGTAGTCAATGGCTCCCGAGATCTGCTTGGTTACAAACATTCTTCCAAATATCTATCATTCCTAAATGATAACAGAATTAGAATTTTTTGAGTGAACTATCCCTTTAAGGGATAATAAAGGGTTGTCTGATGTGACAAAATTTTTAACCTTTTTATGCATTTAGGCTGTTTATTTATACACCACCAGTGTTCGAGGGCCTGGAAATGACTTTTATAGTGCAAGTGTTTGAAAACGATAACGTTGTCGTCTCTATGTAAACTACAAAAATGCACGTTCTTGAAACCGGTTACCACATGCGTATAGAGGTATGCACGTGATGTCCCCGTCGACCAGCATTGGTTTTCAGCATGAATGCCGTGAAAAACACATCTAAAACAGCAAAGAGCTTTGAGATTGACTGTACAAATAGATTTGAAAAGAAATCTTAGGTATATTGCCAAAAGCTACAGAAAAGAGAAGTAAATGGATCGCTGCAATTCATAGAAACAATGTGACTTCAGGCAGCGAAACATGGATTTGCAGTTATCATTTTGTCAATATGTTGAATTTTGTAGTAAAATCATACTCTATATATTGTATTGTTATATATTGTATTTACAACCCATCAATTAAAGGGCACTTATTATGCAAAATTCTTTTATAAGGTGCAGAAAAAAGTCACGTGACTTTTTACTGCGCCGAGTCGAAGTACTCCCAAAAGTGCTATTCCGCCATACATTATAGTTCTCCTTTTTAACCCGCTTAAAAAAGCGCCACGTTTTATTTTGTCACCATACTTGGCCGTTCAACTATTCGTGTAACTGTATTTAAATAGGGAAAACCTGGAGGTGTTTGGTCGCTTCAAACTTGATCTTTGTTTGGTACAGAATGAATGAACTGGGCTGAGTGGGCTAAGCTAAGTGCTTTCAAAGTGTCACCGCGCGTCAGAGCGATTAAGTGCTCGCACTGAGACGAGAGAGGTATGTATCAACTCGTCTTAGTTAAGGGAATAACAGTTTAATATGAAAAAACGGTGGAGTATCCCTTTAAAAAACAAACAGATATCATGTTTCAGTTTTACTGCTGTGAATGAGATGTGTAGGCTCCGCCCTCTCGGGTGGGGAGCAGCCGCTCATTTGCATAAAAGGAGCCACGCACAGAACAGCTCATTTTTTCTTCAACCCCAAAATTGCCATTTTCAAAATTGTATATTAAATTATCTGTTAGGAATTTTGATCTGAAACTTCACAGGCACACTCTGGGGACACCTGAGACGTATATTACATCTTGGTAAAAGGGGCATAAGAGGTGCCCTTTTAAATATTTATAGGGTTAGTTCACCCAAAAATGAAAATTGTCATTAATGACTCACCCTAATGTCGTTCCAAACCCGTAAGACCTCCGTTGATCTTGATATTTTAGATTTAGTCCGAGAGCCTTCTGTCCTTCAATTGAAAGTGTATGCACACTCTACAGTCCGTGTCCAGAAAGGTAGGAAGAAAGGCATGAAAAACATAATCAAAATAGTCCATGTGACATCAGTGGGTTAGTTAGACTCTTTTGACATTTTGGTCCAGAAATAACAAAAACCACGACTTTACTCAGCGTTTTCTTATCTTCAGTGTTTGTTTGAATCCCGCTAACGTAAGCTGCTGCGTTATCTGGTGCGTCAGAGCGTCCATGTAGTCTGAGGGAGACGCCACGCTTTGCGTCTTACGTCAGCAGCGTCACTGGACTCGTGAATGCGGATTCAAACAAACACGGAAGAGAAGACAATGCTGGATAAAGTCGTAGTTTTTGTTATTTTTGGACCAAAATGTATTGTTTATAGGCGCATGAGTTTCTACTGTCAACTACTGCCTGGCATGAATAAAACAGTGTTTTTAGTCATTTCCACAGATCCTTGTGTGAACAGTTTTGATTGTGTGAACAGTTTATGTTGTCATATTTACACAAAAAAACATTCCTGTTTTTAGTACATTGTTGTCGTGTGTAAACATACGTAAGTAATGAGGCTTAATTTTCAGTTGACAGATGATAAAATTGTGGAGTTTTACGTGGACAAAATGTAAAAATCTACTTATTCATACTACAAAAAAAGTAATTAAAACCATAGGAAAAGGACATTTAACATAAAAACAGAACCATTTTCTTGTCAATGAATTGACTGATTTATCCACAAACGCTTTGAAACAAATTGCATTGGATTTTATGAATGTGATCAAAAGTAAATACGTTATGGTAACTTAACTCACATAGCCTTTACTTGAGAGACTGTATTGTTAGCATGACTCCAAAAGTCAAATGCAACCCCCTACATACACACAAACACACCACATGGTTATTGCTATCAGCTTTTCAAGTCCCGAGATGATGTAATGCTCACAAACAGGCTCTCGCAGCTGTCAGCCGTTCCCTCCACCGTTCAACAGCCCTCTTAGCCTTACAGCTTTCCCATCATCCCTCACTCTGTCACGCTTTCAACTTGCTTTTATCAAACACAAGAAAGGCTTAAGACTATGCTATTAGCATATTGTTCTTCCTCCAGGTCCTGCCCTTGGTTTAAGTACTTGTACAGCTATTAGACCCGTTGAATAATTGAGATTAGCAGTAATTTACCCGTGAACTTGCAGTTGGAGTCGTTTGGTTCGTTTGACTGATGAAGAGCCTGGAGATGAAATTTTGAATCATTTAGGTCCCAGCTGTGATGAGTAACGTTCACTCTAGTATACTCTACATACTTCACTGCAAGACTTTGGCTTAAATTATAACTAATATTATAGACTAATATTTTAGATCAAAAGCAAACAGTCACTCAAATGCAATGCAAGTTTCTTAAAGGGGTACTTCAGCGCTGGGAAGATGAATCTGGATTTAAACTGTGTCATTTATGTAGTAGAAATGTAAAAAACATTTTTTGAATTTGGTGCCTTCTAGACTGAGAAAAGACAGAAAATATATTTTTGTCTCATGGGGATAAAAGACAACAACTCCCAGAATGCACTTGCTTCGCTACTCTACAAGACCAATCTAGGCACGGCTACTGAATTACTGGATCACTTGCCCACCGTGTGCATTTTCATAAAATCAGTTCAGTTAGAGACACTACAATTAAAAACTGTTCGTGTCTGTTCGATATAATGTGAGCCAGCCGATTGAGTGTCAAGGCACAAACGCAGCAGAATCGGATTACATTCATCACATGAACTGAGGTAATCGCGGGATTCGCGGCTGCATTCACAGCGCATGTTCAGTCTGGCGCATTTTCAGATCATGTCTTTGGAAGCTGAACTTTCATAGGAATTCATTTGAAAAGTTGAAAGACTCACTTTGCTCTCCACTGCTCCGTTTACATGAATCCCTGCAGCTCCCCGAGCCGAGTGCTGTGAGTGCGATGTTGAAAACATGTGGAAATAGCGCCCACTGCTGGCTGTAGTCTTTATCTTAACCGTTAAAGACTTTATCTTAACAGTTCTACCTTAACAGTTCTACCAAAAAATCCTCAGATGATGCAAAATGACGATATTTGAGTCATCGGAGGATTTTTTCCAGAAATAAAATACGTAATTCTCTCGTCTCAGGGGGATATGAGGGGGGAACATATTAAATATACTCCTGGGTTTCTACTGATACAAAGCTTAATGCTAATCGCTGAAGTAACCCTTTAAATCTGGCATGGAATAGAGTTCGCAAAAGACTTTTCTTCCATTTTATGGCATATATTCCGAGAGAAACCGCTTCTCGAAAAAGAATAATGTGGTTTGCTATTGGTGGATCTCATGTGAGTGACAGGTTGCCCCGCCCTTGCGCCAGTGAACACATTATCATAGAAGAGATGCTGTTGCAAGAGGGAGGGGATGTTCCCTTTGATTAAAGATTACGAGGGCACATGAATAAAAAAAAATCATTACACGGTTAAATAATTTATTATAAATACTGCAATATTCCATATTTGAGTTCATGGTGACTTTTACATTTTGGTGTTATGAGAGTTGCCTTATAAACAAATAATCTCTGAGTTTGAATTTCAGTATTGTCAATGCTTTCGCTGATATATGTGATATGTTTGGACTAATCTCCTTTTCCTCACAGTCACAGATCTCGTAATTATGGTAATTTGGACAACACATGAATGCAGCAAAACTCTTTATAAAGCTATTTTTTAATGCCTGAATTTCTAGAAGTTACATATGTTTCTAGATTGTGACTAAGCAATCAACTGTGTAGCTCTAATGTAACTTCTTGGTTTGTTGGCTTTATTAATGGACTCGCAGCGATCATGCTCTGTCCATGTGTCACCCCTCTCATCCGTGTGCAGATTACGGTAGATTATAAGGGCCCTTTAGTTTAAGTGCATGCCATCATTTTGTCCCACGCTGACTACTACTGAACATCTTCCCCCACCCAGCTTATGTCCACTTAGGCAGATCTCAACCTCGTGTTAATGACCATGTCTCTGCCAAGGATGAGCTCTGTAATATCTGCTTGTGTACTGAGTGTACAGACGGTATAGCTTTTCATTATATCCTAAATATCCCTGTGCTGTTACAGTAACAATTTAGGGATTTTGAGTGAAAGGCATATCAGTCATTTTCATGGCTGTCCACCCAGTGAGAGGTAAAGTCTGGCTGTCTAGCTGGGTTGTTTTTCACGTGTAGTAACCGCACGTTACCTGCAGACAAATTGTTGCAGATGACTGTCAGTAGCTAGTTTCCATCCATATATTTTAATGGGAATTTTTAGATATTGCATTTTTTTTAAAGATTAATTTTTGTAATGCTATATATGGTTGCTAGGTGATTTGTTTACTAGCCCAATTAAAAAAAATAGCCCACCCTCTATGATATTCTGGTATCTAGATATGGCTTAGTGTAAGTCTGAATATTTCATGTGCGTCATTCATGTCTGTGGCATATATGTATGGGCTGAGTTATGTGCTGTTTAATATGTCGTGTTTGGGGATTAATAAGGTCAGTGCATTGTTTTCAGTTGTTTCCCTGTCAGCATTTAAAAAAGAAAAGGAAAAAAAGTGGCTGTTCCCTGCCAGCGTTTTTGTTCATTTTCACAAAAATGTAATGGACCCCAGAATATTTTATTTGTATGAATATATGAACATGCATTTCAGTTTTATTTTAGATTCATGTATTTATTATTTATTATTATCAACAAATGAATGTGGGTTTCATTAAAAAAAGCAACATTTTGAGAAAAAGCTGAGAAAATCGTGTTTTTGTCAAAGACTGTGTCTGGATCGGATTCAGAACGATGATCAAAACATAAATGAGTAGATCGAATCCATCAACACCCCCAAAGCTTCACAGTCCTATAGCTTGTCCGGGGTTGACATTTAATTCAGTAACGTTAGGCAGTTTTGATTTATATGCTGTTTAATGTTCAATGACCGTGGTATTTTACATATGCACATGATTAAATATGATATCGCTTGTTTGTGTTTTTTTTTCCCCCTGTGTTTTGATCAAGAGATTCAGCACTCTTTCAGAAGATGCGTAATATCGCCCCCCCCCCCACCTTAAAACAGTGAAAACACAGAAAGCCGTAAATACTCGTCTTTGGCGGGGAAGCGCTTTCTCATAAAAGACATAAAATAACTCCTCAATTGCAGAGAAAGAGCTAACATCTTCAGTTTGTTGTAAAAAAACATAATATTATAATAGCATTTCTAGTATTTAAAGGGTTAGTTTACCCAAAAATAAAATTTCTGTCAGTAATTACTCACCCTCATGTTGTTCCTAACCCTTAATTTTATGAAGCAGCGAGATTACTTTTTTGTGTGCAAAAAACTACAAAAATAGCCACTTTATTCAACAACCTCTTCTTGTCTGTGTCAGTCTCCTATGCAGTTAATGTAGTGTAAACAGTGCAGCGCTTCTGAGTTCTACGGCAGAACGCCGGCTCACCACGTGTGCGCATTCGTTGTGATGCTCATTTGAGCAGCGTCGTCCAATGGTAAGCCTGCGTTCTGGCGAAGCGCTTCAAAAGCACTGCACTCTGTTTACTATGACAACAGCGTAGAAGACTGACACAGACGAGAAGAAATTGTTGAATAAAGTCGCTGTGTTTTTTTTCTGCGCACAAAAAGTATTCTCGCAACATCATAAAATTAAGGTTAAACCACTGGAGTCACATGGACTATTTTAATGATGTTTTTAGTACCTTTCTGGACCTTGAAAGTGGTGATCAAATTGATGTCTATGGAGGGGTCAGAGAGCTCTCGGATTTCATAAAAAAATATCTTCATTTGTGTTCTGAAGATGAACAAAGGTCTTACGGGTTTAGAACAACATGAGGATGAGTATAAGGGCTAAGTATAACATATGATGTGGCCGTTTCATCTAAATATAGGTTAACCTGTCAAACTGCTCTCCACCTGTCAACACCACTGGGACTTGGAAAACTCACTTCTTCACTTCATCTTTAAGCACACACTCATTCTGCCTCTCGGTCCCATGTCTGCACTCATGCTCTATTACGTAAGCACACTTTTCATGCTAACATAAAATATTCATGCCTACTGTTTGAGTTTTAAAAAAAGACGCTGAAGCTGCAGAGAGAAAATATCAGATTCATTGTCTGAAGTCAGCTTGTTGCGTCTCGTTCTACAGCTGCCTGAGCGGCCTGTTCATTTAAAAAAGCTGCAAGTTCAAAGCCAGGTTCTGGATTACTACCATATGTCTGCAAAGCCAGACTCCAAGAGTAAGTCTGCCCCAGCCTTACCCTCTAATTTCTTATCCCAAAATTGGACATTTGAATGGCTCTGCAACATCGTCCCTCCCCTATGACTCTTGCACGGTACGCTCTCACAGTAATTCTTCTCTGCAGGATAACTGAAGCCACCTTATTACACCAAGACGTTTCCAATGTGCTCCTTTAGACGTTTAGGAAATGCCACGTTTGAAATGATGTCATGTTGACATGCCTCTGCCTCTTTAGAGAGGAAATCTTATCAGGAGCCACTGCTGGCTGGTGTCCATCCAAGGAAACAGCTGACATTGTTGTAGTCACACGGCATTCATAATGCATAAATCTCAGAAAAGGAGGACCAGGGCTGTAATCAATGCAGAAATGTCTGGCTTTTATTGTTTGTGCAAATCATAGACAAAGTTCAATGTCTGTGTAGGAGGGGTTTGCAAGGGATCTTTGTTTCTCAAAGACTGGAAGGTATTGGCCTAGTCTGTCAATCCCAGCATGCACTTCACCCCAGTATGAATACAACATTTGTCTGGTAGTGTGGGTTGAACACCCTCTGACAACCAGTCCTCTTTGCCCAAAATGCTTGCACAGACTTTGACACCGATGTGCCTGTTCCTTGCAGACTTGGAAATACTGATTGTTCAGTAAAGAAACCGCAGACCATCTGAGATGAAGTTGAAGAAGAAGCACCGTCAGCTTCTCAAAAGAGGCGAGACATTCTCGTCAAGACATCAAGCCACTTTGGAAGACTTTAATTTGATCGTTCTTACGGAGGTATAGGGGAACTTAAGGTGTTCCCATCTTGGCGTACTGCAAGATTCCGTTGTGGGATCCACAAATTGAGACGCGAGGAACCGGTCATACGTTCTCAATTGAGATTTATTGTCATGAGTAACATTGGGGTGCTGTGAAATGGGTGCCAGGGTTTGCTTGGGTTTGGAATGTAGGTCCGGTTTTGGCATGCCTAGTTGCACACTTTTATGGGTTGGAACTCGTGAAACGAGATCAAAGAAAGGTTTAATTGTTAGGGAAGATGAGGTAACTGCAGGTGCTTGCTTTATGGCGAATTGTTTGAGATTGACTATATCCAGTTAAGGGCACATCAGAGGTGGACGTCAAGATGACTCGTTAGATGTCGTATTGTTTCCTTTTAAAGTAGCCTTTAGAAGATCAGTTAGCGGGGTGCTTGTTTTTGCAGTTAACATTTACAGCCTCGTCCTTCACGATGTTCCTTTATTGGAAGAAACGGGGAGCTTATGAGCTCGAGACACTCCCATCTTCTTTGACAGAGCGGGGGGCAGAACGTTACTCTTGGTCGTCCCATATGGATGTCATCCATGATGTTAATGGTAAGGCTGGATCCACCCAAAATATCCTCACTTTTCAGTCACTAACTATGAGTTTTTGTCAAGTACACTTCCATCTGAAACGGTATTTGCTTAAACTTACATTTTAATGTTGTTGCATCCCTAGTTTATGTATGTAAGTGTTAGATACATGTCTTTTGCCACTGCATTGTTTCCTGCTATTTTGTAGTGCTACATTTAAGCAGTTTTTCATCTTAAAGGGGTCCTATTATACTTTTTCAACTTTACACACAAGCTTATGTTGCTGTTTGAGCATAAAATAGATCAAGGTTACAAAGCTCAAAGTCCACTTCAAAGGGAGATGTTTTATTTAAAGGTGCAGTGTGTAGTATTTATGAGGATCTATTGACAGAAATGCAGTATAATATACATAACTATGTTTTAGTGGTGTATAAAGACCTTACATAATGAACCGTTATGTTTTTATTACTTTTTTCTGTGAGGGCCACATTATTGTTATTTTCTTTAATGGGGGCCGGGTCGGTTACAGAAAATTACATGGGCCAGAGTGACTATTATTGTGGAGTTTTTATTATGATTTTAAATGTATTTATTATGCCTCCTAATGCTTTGTTTATTATTTTATGCACCATACAGACAAAAGAGAATTACTTTAAAAAAGCGTTATCCAATTGTCTTGTAGTCTCTAGTCATTTCTTGCTGGCTCACAAGACTTGCTCGATCACGATGAAACGCTTCATTGAATGTGCGATTCTATTGGTGGGTGAATCTAACAAATAATTAAGCTACGCTATGTTAATATTTTAGTTAATTACTAAGGGAAATTGTAAAAGTAAAAAAAAAATAAGGGACATTTTAGTTTAAAAGGCAACCTTTATAATCAAATACAGATATGAATATAATTTTAAAATTACATTTTTTCAAAATATGTCTCTGGCATTGTTCAAAGGGCCGGTCCTAATGTGGGGGCGGGCCGTATTCGGCCCGCGGGCCGTAGTTTGGGGACCCCTGCTTTAGAGTCATTTAGAGCCATTACTGTCTACATACACCGCAGGTCCCCCTGACAGTGAGGTCGCCATTTTGGCCGCCATGTTTCTACAGTAGCCCTAAATGGACAAACTGCTCTACAGAGCGCATTTAAATAATCTCTGCCCACGGAATTCGTAAAAAAGGGGAAGAGGCCTGGTTGAGCTGCGCTGAGAAGAACTAGTGTGTGAGAAGATAAACACACTGGGCCAGCTATCCAATCACAGGACGTTTCATATTTCAGAAGGAGGGGCTTTATCGAAACAGGAACTAAACGAGTCACTGGGGAGAGAAGAGCTGTAAAATTGTAAAATGTATTTTTTTACAATCAAGCATATTCTAGTACACCCCAAAAACAAAACCGAGACTGCATGAAAGGGCATAAAAGGACCCACTTCCACACTTCTGGTTTACTTTGCTTGCTGCCTTCGATTTGTGTTTTTAAAAAAAATATATTATCATGGTCAATCATTACTGCCACCTCCATATTCCTCAGTACTCTTGCCCTTATCCCTATGCTAATAATGAAAGAATGAGATGAAACTGGATATTTTTCATTAACCATCATTCAGTGTTTATTTGTTTGTCTCTCAACTTATGCAACCCAAATTTCTTCCGGAACATTTGGGGCACTTGTCTGTAGATGGAAAGCTTCAACACATAGTCTCTTCTTTGATCTTCTCTTCCATTCATAAGACCTGTAATTAAGGCCGATCCATTACTGAGAGCCACTCTCTGGCCACTGCGGCCTACAGAAGAGGAGCGTACTGCATTTCTAAGTGCATACTTGTCTTCTCAAATGCCATAATTAGTCTGGGGGATTATAATTTTGGGTCATGGCTTACTTTGGTGTTTGAGTTAGTAGTGGTGATGGGAAAATGTCACAAACTCATAGTGGATTATTCTGTCATCTTCTGAGGCACATTGCTGTAAGATTAGCTCTAGCGGTGCCTTCAAAATGGTCATATTACTGAATGTACTTGGGATTCGAGTGTGTGGCCTCTTAAGTCCTCTCTGCATGTTGTGGCTGGAGGCATGGAAGTCTGTGTGGTTAGAGACTTGTTGTTAGTTTTCGGTCAATTACATGAATGAAAATAATTGAAATGTGCATCTTTAGTTTTTCGAGCGGACATGATTTTTGAAGCTTAGTACAGAAAATGTTTATCTCAATGTTTCTAATTCGATTTATCTGGACAGTGTCTAATTAAAATAGGCATACACAATCTTACAGCTTGGAAAAAATTTGGTTGACAATGCAATTGGAGCTGCACGAAATATCGATTTTGGGATGTGCGCGCCGCATCCACAATGTAAAAATAGGGATAGTATCTGTACAGACCAGGCACCACGGTGAGAAACGCACATGATTTGTGGATTAATTGCATAGTTTAACCATCATAGAGCTAAACTTGCATGTGTTATAGATCCTGAAAGAAGACCCGCACACACACACAGAGCAACACAGACAGAACGCAAACATCTATTTGTGCTTGAACACACATACACTCAAAATGAAGCCCGTCTCTGTGAGTGTCCTTGTAAACACAGTTGCTTATGGTTTATGTGAATGTAAATAATGAGAAAGAAAATGGATCATATTGAATTCTTGCATTCGGTCTTAAAGTGACAGCAGCCTTAATATTCCTGTTGCTGTCTGTCATTCATGTTAATCAGACAACAGAAAACAGAAAAAAATTACTTTTGTAGCTTAATCAAAGATTAATTATGCTTAATGTATACAGTGACGACTATGCAGAGTTATTTTACATTTGATTTATTCAATTTCTGTAGTACCTGAATACTTTTAGACTTACCTGAAAAACAAAGCACTGTTTATTTCATTTGTAACTTTGTACTATTATATCCATCTATGCTTGTAATTATTTTCTATGCAGGTTCACTCCCCTACAAAATCACACCAATCATTCTAGAATGATTCATTCTTTCCAAATAGAGCTTTTGAAGCGCACATGAACTCATAATCTCCTCAGCTTTAATACCAGTTACAACACGAAATAAACATGAATAAACATCTGAAGGTATGTTAAAAGATACAGTAAAACTTCTAATGTACAGTCTAATGTAATTGCTCAATCAGTGTTTCAACCGCAGAAAGACGTCAATAAAACAAACGGAGAACAATGATGTCACCTAACATCACGTTTACCTCAGAAAAACCATATTCTGTGACCATAAACGTGTCAGTCAGCTAGACAAATTAACTCCTAAAGAAGAGCATTTTTATAAATGCGTCCGTCCACCACAGCCCTCATTTAAATGTTTATATTTCAAAAAATGAATTGGACTGGAAATATAATTATGTACCGGTAATTGTAAAGCTAGTATTATTACTTTATTATTATAAAAGAGTCTCTATTTAAGTGTTTGTATATAAATTAGTTAATTTTAACCTTCAATATTATAGTACTGTAGTACTAGCTGACTCCCATGTATAGTTTACATCATTAGTTGAGATGTTTTTTCCTTGAGAAAACTTCCATGTACTGTACATGATAAAGGCCTATGTCCAAAGTAATCGAATCGAATCGAATTGGAATCGAATCACAAGCTTGTGAATCAAAATCAAATCGAATCATGAAATTTGTGTCAATACCAGCCCTAAAAATATTGCAATGTCAGTTTTTCCAATATTGTGCAGCCCTAAATGCAATATAATTACATTTGGTTTTCAGCTAAAAGAGAAAAATCTTGGTCAAAGATGTTTACATAACACAACATTTCTTTGATATTTGATTTGATAAAATGTTACATTTTCTTTTTTCTTTATATTTCATAATAATAATTTCAATTTGTGACCTATATTTCACAATGTGACTTTTGCAACTATATCACTCATAACCGTGCCTTTTATTTTACTTTGGATCATAATTATTGATTTATTGATTTTTATTCTATAAATGGGCTTTCACATTAACATCTGATAACCGAAGTTATTAAACCATATTGTAGTCAAAATTCAAAATTGGTTCAGGTTGCAAATGCAGTTTTGCTGCAATTAGGATTTTTAATGGTAATAATGTATTTGTGTGTGTATTTAAACGATATGTGGCCGTTTATATCTCATCGATTCATTGGAAAAGGAAACCTCTCTCTCTCTCTCTCTCTCTCTCTCTCTCTCTCTCTCTCTCATATGATCCTTTCCTCTAAAAATGGAAATGCTTTCTTTGTTGTGTATTTGTAAGCATTTTGTGTAGGGTACAGATGAACTTCTATTAGCCAAAAGTGTAATTCAATGGGATCCTGTACACCTATATAGTTTAAACCCTTTTACTTCCCCGTGTGGTGATGCAGCAGTTGGCTGCATCTCTGACAGTCAAGCGAAACACCCCATACCTTGGCAGGCCGCTGCCGTCTGCCATCTGTCTTCCAGTAGACGCCTCACGTTACATAACTCACACCAGCGTCCCCGGCTGACGGGGAGGTTTAGCCTTCAGAGCGAAGCACGAGAACGAGGCAAGACATCGGACAGCAGTTCCCGTAGTGTGCCAGTCGTCTCAGTGGTACAGGACACAGGGATAAATTCACCACTGATCTGAGGCATTCCTCAAATTCCTCGTAAAAGCCTGTACAAAAGCGATACGTAAACATGCTCTTAGAAACCTCCACTCTGCCTATACATGGTAAACATGGTACAGTTGAGGTCGAGGGTCCTTACTGTGTGGTCTTCTTTGAGGAAGAGTATGATAAGGCTGCAGGGTTGTGGGATTGTCGGTTGGGAACTGTGCGCCTTTGTTTTACGGATCACTGATTTGTATGATTATTAGAGGTGCTCGCTAAGACAAGCATTACTATTTCTAATGCTTGTACTTTGGGTTTGGGGGCCTAGTGTCACGGTCCAAACTATTAAACTTTGGCTTGCCCTGAATGTTTTTTCTACAGACATGAATGATGCCTCTAGTCGTGTATGTCATTGTTACTTGTTTTTTAATTAATTTGGTTATGATTAATTTCATATTTTATTTGTAAGATTGTCAAGTCTTGTTTTTCTTCTTACCTTTTTTATTGTATTTTTTTCATGGTAATAATAATAATTATAGTTATATATTATGAGTTATGAATTCAATTTTTTTCTTTTTTCTTTTATTTCTAGGAAACATTTCATTTTATATATATATATATATATATATATATATATATATATATATATATATATATATATATATATATATACATACATACATACATATACATACATATACATACATACATACATACATACATACAAACAAACAAACAAACAAACAAACAAACAAACAAACAAACAACATACATACATACATACATACATACATACATACATACATACATACATACATACATACATACATACATACATACACACACACACACACACACACACACACACACACACACACACACACACACACACACACACACACACACACACACACACACACACACACACACACACACACACACACACACACACACACACACACATACACACACACATATATATATATAAAACAGAAAATGAAATGTATGTATGAATGAATATATTAAATATATTAATAACCATGAAATATATGGCAACCTAAAAGGTAAACAACACTCATTTTATTCACGTTGGCTTTATAAAATTGGCCACAGTGAGTTTTCCCCCTCTGTATTTAGAGCGTGACTAGTTGCCGTACGCACATGCTGTCTCACTTTGTGTGTGTGTGTGTGTGTCAGTGGAGGTTGACAATGCATGTGCCGCTAGCTTGCTTTTATTATTTGTTTGATTTGGGCCTAATCAGCAGTGCTGAGGTCAGACATTCCTGTCCATGTTAAATAGAGGAAGAGAAAGGGAGCGAGAGAGTGGGAAAGAGAGAGAGAGAGAGTGTGTGAAAGAACAGGAGAAAGTTAAAGAGATAATTAAACCGATGAATACTGCTGAATCAGACTCTTACCACCGATTATTAGCATCCTGTAGATCCAATAGTTTTAAACTTCACCGTAGTACCCGCCTTAAAGGAAGTTAACGCTTGTCAATGGAGAGTAGCCAGACTCTCTGTACAAATGAAATGTACGAGAGTCTGGTAGGACCAGGCTAGCCCAGTGGTTTCAGTGATCAGATTTAAATCCGTCTTGAATGCATTTCAGAGGGCATTTACACCTTCACGATCGGATGTTCGTTCAGAGAAAACGCATGACGTGACCCGGTGTAAACAGGCCCACAGTGTGAACGCTCATGTGTTCGAATAGCTATAAAAGACTGCCTACTCTCCACCTACTGACCTAATGCATAAACATTATGGGAAGAGCACTAGCCAGACGGGATTTAAACATTGTTGGAGACACCATTCTCACAAAAATAATCTTGCTTGTATAATTTATTATCTATGCACTTGTCTGTGTCTATATTTGTTCTGCATGCTAGTATGCTAAAACCCCACTTTTACAAAGATACATTGTCAAGAGCGGCAGTAATGTATGGATTTGCTAAGATAGCAGACTCTGTACTCAATCATATTATATGCACGCTGCTTGTGTGGATGCAGTCAGTGTTGACCACAAAAGATGAGGTAGTTTTAAGGCGCTACTATTTTCGTGTTTTTACACTAGAAGTGACATTTTGCCTGTGAGAAATACACGCTCGGTTTTAATTTTATTTTAACATGGGGTAGAATTAAATGAACTGCAAAACTCTGTCTGTCACCTCACGTACCCCCATGGGTACGCATACCTCATTTTGGGAACCACTAATCTAAAGAAATATTACTGGAGAAAGCACAAGTTTAAATCAAAAGATCTCCAGATGGAAAAGATGTTCATAACTTTTCCTGAGAATACTGAATCTGTAAGCGGAGAGGAGAATGGAAAGTTTTTGTTGGGTCGATTTCTACTGAGGATTGCTTACAAATGTGGCTGTCAGCTGTCTTGAAATTCACATTTACATGCAGACACAGACCTAAAAGCATATGAAATAATTAGAAACCATAAAATGTTTATGGTGTGGTCAGTTGTTTTAGTTTTGCACTGCTAATAAAAAAACACCTGTTTATCCAGTCAAGAATGAAACGAAAGTGATATTAAACCATGGTTATTACCTTATTCCTTAGCAACCTTGTAGCATCGATCCAAAATACCCTTGCAACGGTGTATAAGCTCAGTAAACGCTGTGAATACATTAGTGCCTGCTTAGCAACACCCTGGCAATGTAGTTACCTGAACAAACAAAAAACACAGCAACAACCTATTCCACCTTAGCAACCTTGTAGCATCGATCCAAAATACCCTTGCAACGGTGTATAAGCTCAGTAAACACTGTGAATACATTAGCGACCACTTAGCAACACCATAGCAATGAGGTGGCAACATGCACTGTCATTTTTCACGTTTACAGTCAAATGTTCACGTTTACAGCTGGTCCTGTAAGGTGTTTTCATGTGTATCTGTGTGTGATTTATTGTTGCAGATGAGAAGCCCGCTCAGGAAGAGGAGTGCGTGGTATGCCAGCATCCAGACTGCACCGAGCGCCGTCATGCCTCAAAGGTAAGAGCAGCACACCAGACACCAGTCCTGAAGACCACTGCGAGATCTCGCCTTCTCTGTGGAGGCCCGATCTCGTGGTTTACTTTAGAGGATCAGAGAGGGGCCTGCTGGGATATGAGGTCGCCTCTCTGGCCACCAGACTGTGAAATGAATTCCCTCTTTTAAGCTGATGCTCTCTGAATCAGGAGAGCAACCAGAGGAAAATCAGGGAACCAAGTCAACTCTCAGGAAGTCTTTGCTTTGCTAACTTTCTGTGTGCCTTGGGAATCATAGTTGGGACTTTTCGGAATGAGGTAGATGGCTGTTGTTGTTCGGAGAGGCATGTTATGCAACTGGTTTGGGTGTAATGGTGACAAGAATCTACTTATTGTTTTGAACTTTTGTTTTTATTTGTTACTCTTTACACTCTTTCAGGTAAAGTAGCTAAGAGTGGTATTTTCAGCTACATTTAGCAGATGTTTGTGGTTGGTAAGTTTTTTTTTAATGCTTCACTAAGGCTGCATTTATAAAACAGTAAAAACTGTAATATCGGGAAATATTTTTACAATTTTAAATAACTGAATTTTTCAGTCTTCAGTGTCACATGATCTTTCAAAAATCATTTTAATATGCTGATTTGCTGCACAAGAAACATTTTAAAATCGTTGTGCGTCTCTGTCTATTTGTCTGTCTGTCTATGCGTCTGTCTCTCTGTCTGTCATCTGTCTGTCTATTTGTCTGTCTGTCTATGCGTCTGTCTTTCTGTCTTTCTGTCTGCATCTGTCTGTCATCTGTCTGTCTATTTGTCTGTCTGTCTATGCGTCTGTCTCTCTGTCTGCATCTGTCTGTCATCTGTCTGTCTATTTGTCTGTCTGTCTGTGCATCTGTCTCTCTGTCTGCATCTGTCTGTCATATGTCTGTCTATTTGTCTGTCTGTCTATGCGTCTGTCTCTCTGTCTGCATCTGTCTGTCATCTGTCTGTCTATTTGTCTGTCTGTCTGTGCATCTGTCTCTCTGTCTGTCTGTCTATGCATCTGTCTCTCTGTCTGTCATCTGTCTGTCTATTTGTCTTTCTGTCTGTCTATGCATCTGTCTGTCTGTCTACGCTTCTGTCTGTCATCTGTCTATCTAATTGTCTGTCTGTCTGTCTGTTTGTCTGTCTATGCGTCTGTCTGTCTGTACGTGCGCCTGTCTGTCTGTCTATGAGTCTGTCTGTTTGTGTGTGTGTGTCTGTCTGTCTGTCTGTCTTTGCGCCTGTCTGTCTGTCTGTCTGTCTGTCTGTGGGTTTGTCTGTCTATTTGTCTGTGCGTCTGTCTGTCTGTCTGTGGGTCTGTCTGTCTATTTGTCTGTGCGTCTGTCTGTCTGTGTGTCTGTCTGTCTGTGCGTCTGTCTGTCTGTCTGTACGTGCGTCTGTCTGTCTGTCTATAAGTCTGTCTGTGTGTGTGTGTGTGTGTGTGTCTGTCTGTGGGTCTGTCTGTCTATTTGTCTCTGCGTCTGTCTGTCTGTCTGTGCGTCTGTCTGTCTATGCGTCTTCCTCTCTGTCTGTCTGTGGGTCTCTCTGTCTGTGCGTCTGTCTGTCTGTCTGTCTGGCTGTGCGTCTGTCTGTCTGTCTGTGGGTCTGTCTGTCTGGTTGTGCGTCTGTCTGTCTGTCTGTGGGTCTGTCTATGCATCTTTGTCATTTGTTTGTCTGTCTGTCCGTCCTTAAAAAAATAAAATGGTCATGAAAAAATTAATTACGAAGCAAAAACTATCATTATATGTAAAAATATTCTGCTGAAGTTACAAACAGTATAACCCCTTTATGGTCAGCGCTTGTCCTTCAGTTTCTGTCAAAGCAGATGAGTTGTTTATTCCCTCCTTACTGTGTTGAACAGAGAGTGTTGAGCTCAATTTATTTTGAGAGAAGACAGAAATCGACCCAGAGAGCTGTTTCCTGTTGAGCTTGCCAATTCATCCAAAAGCCTGAATTCAGCTGGTAATGTGATGTCGGTGCGAGCCGTTCTCCAGCGCAGTGTGTGTCCGTGTTTGTGTGTATAAGTGAGCACACGAGGGGCTCTGGGTTTATGATTATGTGACCGGGACCGCTGTAGGGGTCGGCCTGTAGGAAAACCTCCACGGTGATTGTGCTTGTCTGGCGCCCGTCGCCCCGAGGTCACGGGCTCTGGTTATGTAAGGAGATTACAGAGAATGACGGAGGAATGTTTTTAGTCTCATTGTCACCTTCACCTCCCTCTGTGCCTCCACTGTTTTTATTACTGGCCATCTCCTCGTTGACATGCTAATGTCTTTATTTTGTTAGCTTGTCTTGTAACATGATTGTTTATGACTCCTTGTTCTTGGCTGATATATTGTTCGAAAGTCTGGGGTCTGTAAAATTGTTTGGTTTTAAAAGAAAAATGTAATGTCATCCAAGGCTGCATTTATTTGATCAAAAATACTGGGAAAAAAACAGTAATATTGTAAAATATAAAAAGTTTCAGCATCATTCCTCCAGTCTTCAGTGTCACATGATCCTTCAGAAATCATTCTAATGCTGATGATTTGATGCTCAAGAAACATTTATTATTATTATTATCAATGTGGAAAACAGTTGTGTTAATAATAATAATAATAATAATAATTTAAATAAAATAATGTATTATTTTATTTTAATTAGTTAATATGTATTATATATAATATGTATGATATATTTAATTATATTTTAAAGCTAGAATGAGAAGAAAGCATTTATAACAAGTCAGGAACACGCAAGGAAAGATTTAACACTCATAATATCTTTATTGTATTGAAATGTAATTATTTGTTTTACAGTTTGAAATAGTTTTTTTGCTTTATTTGTATTTCTTGCATTTCGATGCAAAAGCTAACTATAGCTGAGCCACTTAAAATAATTTGCATGGTTTAATGCATTAGTAAATCATGTTATGTATATTTTTAGACCTGAATAAAAGTCTCTTTTTTTCTGCATTGTAGAAAGTATTTTGATGTGCAAAAATAGTAATAATTACAAAAACAATAAGTTTAATTTTCTCATTTTCATATTTCAATCACAGGCTGTGCTTTGGCCCTTTCTAAATTTTAGATCAACCGGGTGACACTCCACTGGCACATCTTACCCTTCTATCCACTACCTTTGTGTATTCTATAAACATAGTATTTTGAAAATCATAATTTTGAATTCCTTACTCAATAGGAGCAGCTTTGAATGACCAAAAAGTAGCAGGCTCCCTATGCAGTCACTCATCCTGACCACTAGGAGGAGGCAGAGAGACAGGACGGGGGTTTAGGACAGGACGGGACTAACTGTGTCCATACTATCCGGCAGTGGTGACAATAAATCTGTTGCCTTGCAAATAAATGCAAACAGTTTGATGACAAACACACAACTTCAGATGTCTGAATCACTGTCTTTGTCTCATTTTTTGCTGCTTATCGTCACGTCTCTTGCACAACGGTCGCTAATGTTGCTCTTCAGGCCTTCAGACTGGTTTAAGGAGGATTGTATTTATTTATAGTCTGCTGGAAGAATAATGCTGACAAGAAGACAAAGGTTAAATGCATGTCTTAAATACAAATTCAGGAAGTGCTTGCTTTAGACAGTTTTGAAAATGCTGTGGTGTGGTGTTTGTATAACCTAGTAGGATCTAGTCATTTAAACCAAGTAATTATGGAAAGCCTTAAAAATGAGCTGGTTGTTGGAGATGTTGGCTGACAGTATTGTACATGTTCTGACGTGTTGCATGGCACAAACTCGAACTGGAATTTATATAATATATTATTAATTAGGTTTTTTATATGTGTATATTTAATAATATAATAATATATAATATTAATAATAATATATCATTAATTTTTCAAAAATATAAAATTTTTATTTAGGTTTTATTTTTTCTACTTAATCTCAAACTCATTCATTACAGATAGTAGCCAAAGCAACACTTCTGATTTTAACATTTTCAAATACACTTTTTTTTAAATACACTAAATTGCCAAATGTTTTGGGACACCTGCCTTTAAATGCATGTGCATTTTAATGACATCCGTATTCTTAATCCGTAGGGTTTAATATGGAGTTGTCCCTCCCTTTGCAGCTATAACAGCTTCAGCTCTTCTGGGAAGGCTTTCCACAATGTTAGGAGTGTGTTTATGGGAATTCTTCTAGAAGTGCATTTGCGAGGTCAGGTTCTGATTTTGGACGAGAAGGCCTGGCTCGCAGTCTCCGCTCTAATTCATCCCAAAAGTGTTCTATCGGGTTGAGGTCAGGACTCTGTGCAGGCCAGTCATGTTCCTCCACACCAAACTCGCTCATCCATTTCTTTATGGACCTCATGTCGGGCCATCCCCAAACTGTTACTGCAGTTGGGAGCATGAAATTGTCCAAAATGTCTTGGTATGCTGAAGCATTAAGAGTTCCTTTCACTGGAACAAAGGGGCCAAGCCCAACCCCTGAAAAACAACCCCACACCATAATCCCCCCTCCACCAAACTTTACATTTGGCACAATGCAGTCAGGCAAATACCGTTCTCCTGGCAACCAACAAACCCAGACTCTTCCATCGGATTGCCAGACAGAGAAGCGTGATTGGTCACTCCAGAGAACACGTCTCCACTGCTCTAGAGTCCAGTGGTGGTGTGCTTTACACCACTGCATCTGACGCTTTGCATTGCACTTGGTGATGTGAGGCTTGGATGCAGCTGCTCGGCCATGGAAACCCATTCCATGTGGCTCTCTACGCACTGTTCTTGAGCTAATCTGAAGGCCACACAATGTTTGGAGCTCTGTAGCTATTGACTCCAGTGACTTCTGCACACTGTGCACCTCAGCATGCGCTGACCCCACTCTGTGATTTTTTTTACATGGCCTACCACTTCGTGGCTGAGTTTCTGTTGTTCCCAATTGCTTCCACTTTATAATACCACTAACAGTTGACAGTGGAATATTTAGTAGTCAGGAAGTTTCATGAATGGATTTATTGCACAGGTACCACACTTGTATTCACTGAGCTCCTGAGAGTGACCCATTCTTTCACAAATGTTTGTAGAAGCAGAATAGTTTATATTTTATTTTGTTTTTATTTATTTAAGTTTTATTCATTTTACTACTACTACTCCTACTTTTAAAGTTTTTTAAAGTTTTTTAAAAGTAACAATATCTGATCCTATTCCCTGCATTTCTATTAAAATGTTTAAAGAAAAAAGCTAACGGGACTCTGGAGTCTGTGGGTTTTTGTTTCTGGCCGTATCTTCTGGTGTCTGATTCGGTTTCCATGTAGAGATGGGGCCAGTCTGAGCGTGCTTCCATCACTCATTGCCAATTACCTCCATTCACGAACCAACAGGACTAGACAAGGTGTGGATCGCCAGGGAATCCACCTCACCAAAGACAAACAACTGAGAGCTCTGCGGGTTGGTTTGTGTGTTAGATGCAGTGATAGATCAGATAACTGCCCACACTTTCTCTATAACACCTCATTCTTGTCAAAATACGTCTTCTGCCATCGAGCCACCCACTCTAAAGCCACTCTGAAAATTTCCTTCAGGGAAAAGGTCCTCGCTATCCAATTCCAGATAACTTCAGCTTTTCCTTCTGTTTCCTCATTCCACTGTAAATCTTTCCCAGGGCATGTTGGTGAGTGATGGAACACATGCCGTCTCGTTCGGCCGTCTTTTCTCATTTGTGTCTGTTCTGAAACGGCCCATAAATATTTAGCTTTTCATTACCCTAATGATTCATGGATAACTCTGGGCAGCAGCAGAGGTTGATGATTGCTTCTTTTTTGAATAAATGATCCTGGATGTCTCCTTTAAGAACCGTAATGAGGAGACAGCGTCATGGGCCCACACAGGCTGTATTGGCAATATTTGACTTTGCGTATCTTCTTGTCATTTGACTAGAAATGGGGATGAACCAATAACAACTGACTAATTAATTGAAGTCGACTAGTGAGTCTATTATTGTATTGTAAGTTTTTGTATGCGTTCCAAACATTTAAATTCTGTCATATTCTTCTTTTAAGTTGGATCTTTTCAATTAATCATTTGACCCAGTTCATAAAAATGATTCGCTCATGATTGGGACTGATTCAGTTTTCAAATTTCAAAGATTTTTGCTATGTAACAAAATACGTTTTGAGTGTTGTCGCACAGATCGATTTTGTCAGCGAATCATTTTAATAAATCATTTGTTCCAGTTCAGTTCACAAGAACAAGTTGCACATGATTAGAACTGATTCAGTTCTCAAGTTCAACTCACTTATTTTCTGTGAATAATTAATAATTTTCGGTCTGTCACACACACACAACCGTTGTATGGCTTAAAATTGAATAATGAATAATTTGAGTTGGAACTTAAAGGGGTACTTCAGCGCTGGGTTGATGAATCTGTATTTAAACTGGGTCATTTACAGCCCCTGACAAAAGTCTTGTCGCTTGTGTACAAATTGAACTGAAGTGCCGCTGAAATATATTTCTTATTAAGAAATGGCTCATTTTAATCCCAACAGTTTTTGTAATAATGTTTCAGTGCAAAATGAAACTGTCAAGAAATATTCTAATATTCACAGCTTGGTAAAGCCCATTGAGTCAATTTTTGCAAAGACATAAGTGTTGTCGCCTTGTCATATGAGCTTCACCTGTGACTAATAATGGATCAATTAGATCTCAGGTGTGTATAAAAAGAACCCCAGTACACTAGACCTTCACATCAACTGCAACTAGACCTCTGCAAACATGCCTAAGATTCACCCTGAGACTAAAGTTTTGATTATCAAGAGGCTGAAGACCAGATCCACTGCTGATGTGGCAGACACCTTCAAAGTGTCTCAGCGTCAAGTACAGAGGAAAAAAAAAAGATTTGAAGAGACTGGAGACGTTTATGACAAACCCAGGTCAGGCAGACCCTGCAAGACAACTGCTCGAGAGGACCGTTTGTTGGCTCAAATCCAAGGCCAGCCCATTTTCCACTGCAGCAGAGCTCCACGAGACCTGGTCACCTGAAGTCCCTGTGTCAACCAGAACAGTTTGTCAGATTCTGTCTCGAAATGGCCTCCATAGTCGAATCAGTGCCCAGAAGCTAGCACTAAACAAAAGACAATTGAAAAACCGTGTGGCATTTGCCAAAGCCCACAGCCTGCTAAAAGGATGGACGCTGGAAAAGTGGCAGAAGGATTTTTCAGATGAATCTTCTGTTGAATTACACCACAGTCGCCGCAAATATTGCAGGAGACCTACTGGAGCCCGCATGGATCCAAAATTCACCCAGAAAACACTGAAGTTTGGTGGGGGAAAAATCGTGGTCTGGGGTTACGTCCAGTATGGGGGTGTGCGAGAGATCTGCAGGGTGGAAGGCAACTTCAATAGTCTAAAATACCAGGACATCTTAGCTACCTCTTAAATTCGCAACCATAAAAGAGGCCAAATTCTGCAGCAGGATGGTGCTCCATCGCATTCTTCCATCTCCACATCAAAGTTCCTCAAGGCGAAGAAGATCAAGATGCTCCAGGATTGGCCAGCCCAGTCATCAGACATGGACATGATGACTACTTTTGTCTTGCCACAATTTGACCTTTTTGTCTTGATTAAATGACAAATCTTTTTTCAGTGAAACTAATTTATTTCAGTGCATTTAACATCATTTGGGAGGGTTTTAGCTTTTCATATGAGCTATTTCTAACACCAATTGATGAATTAAAAATCAGGTTAATAGCAGGTGTTTCTACAAAATAGATAAGCGACACGACTTTTGTCAGGGACTGTATGTAGTCGAAATGTGAAATTATTTTTGAATTTGGTGCCTTCTACACTGAGAAATGACAGAAAATGTATTTTTGTCTCATGGCGATAAAAGACAACAACTCCCAGAATGCACTTGCTTCGCTGCCCTGCGAGACCACCCTAGGCACGGCTACTGGATTACTGGATCACTTGCCCACCGCGTTCATTTTCATAAAATCAGTTCAGTTAGAGACACTACAATTAAAAACTGAACGCCTCTGTTCGATATAATGTGAGCGAGCCGATTGAGTGTCACGGCACAAACGGAGCAGGAGTAAGATTACATTCATCACATGAGCTGAGGAAAGCGTGGCTACATTCACAGTGTGTGTTCAGTCTAGCGCATTTTCAGTTCATCTCTTTGGAAGCTTAACTTTCATAGGAATTCATTTGAAAAGGTGAAACACTCACTTTGCTCTCCACGGCTCCGTTTGCATGAATTTTTGCAGCACGCAGCTCCCGAGCCGAGTGCTGTGAGTGCGATGTTGAAAACATGTGGAAATAGCGCCCACTGCTGCCTGTAGTCTTTAGCCTCTGGACAAAAAAATCCTCAGATGATGCAAAATGACGATATTTGTGTCATTGGAGGATTTTTTTCCAGAAATAAAATACATAATTCTCTCATCTCAGGGGGACATGAGGGGGAAAGTACAATGATTTGAATATACTCCCGGGTTTCTACTGATACAAAGCTTATTGCTAATCGCTGAAGTAACCCTTTAATCATTTGACCCAGTTTTCAAAAAGGATTTGCTTATGATTAAAACTGAATCGGTTCAACTTACTGACTCAAATATTTTCAGTAAATAACAAGCTAATTTTGGTCTCATCTATTTTATGGATTTTAAAGACGACTAGATACAACACACAATTTTGGTTGGCTTTTATGGTGCATTTATATTATTTTAAAAGCTGTCCCTCATTTACTTCCATTAACATTGAATCATTAATATTGTCTTAAATTTCTCCTTTTGTGTTCCTCCGAAGAAAGTCCATTATAACGACATGCGAGAGAGAGTAAATGTTGACATTTTTAAATTGTGGGTTCAACAGGTTTTTGTGGCAGAGTATTGTTTTGCACTCAGGATACAGCGCGTGTTTGCTTTCATTCGTGTCTGAATTAAGATGTGTGCCCCAGTCGTAGTTGTATTTTCCCCACAGATTGTAATGCCATTAAATAACCACCAAAAGCATAAATTCAGCTCCAGTGGACAAGGTAATGGCTCATAAGATGAAGTGAGCGAACGAAGACCCAGATGAGTGGTTTCCTATGTGAAGGAATGGAAGGATTACTTCACTATTGCGTGATGGTCATTGACCGCTCACCGTTGGAGCGTCTGCTGGCATTGAGGATGTGGACTGGGCACGAAAATCTGCCGGTCAGACACAGAGTAGGATAATGGCTTTTCAATGCAGAGCACATGGGGTGCCTTTTGAGTGGTGCACGAGACCGTCTGTCACCAGTCGTTCTTCAATCACAGAAACCGCACATGAGTGTTTTCATTCATCAGTTATGGCATCAGCGGTTCTTATTTTGTAACTGAAGCCACACGAATAAATAGCATAAGAAGATCTCACTGATATTTAAAAGCTAACACAAAAGCCTGTCACAGTGTCAGGTGTTTTTTGGGAGGGTTTGCACACCTTCTTGGGAAAGAGGCTATTGCATAATGTTGGTTTCTCAGAAATGGACAGTTAAAACGCTGCGTATACTTATGATGAGCAAGATGACTAGTTGTTTCTCCAGTGAATATGATATCAGACTTTTACAAAAAATAAACATACTGCAAGGATGAGACCAAAACATGTGACCTTACAGGAACTCGAACTGTGATTTGTTTATTTAACATGATCGGCAAAATTACCTCTTGCCGATCATTTTAATTAATAGTTTGAATTTGATCGATTTAGTTCTGAAGTTTAAAGGTGTGTCCACACTTGGCATGTTTAGTTCAATTAAAACGATAAGTGGTGTGAGGTTCATTTGAATAAGTGTGAACGCTGCCATCTGAACCCAGGTGCG
The DNA here is from genome assembly GCA_023029165.1 of Gobiocypris rarus. Lineage (NCBI taxonomy): Eukaryota > Metazoa > Chordata > Actinopteri > Cypriniformes > Gobionidae > Gobiocypris > Gobiocypris rarus. The sequence continues at coordinate 8,749,978 of CM040933.1, read as the reverse complement.
CACCAATCAAACTCTAATCCGTGTTGCAAACTCTAAGCAGATCGTGTCGGAGGGATTCCTGCCGCTGTTTTGACTCCTTTATACATTTTATAAGCTCTTCATGAGTTCTCGCGAGTTAATATTTTCTTTTGAACTTTATATTGAAATGTTGTTCTTTTAAACTTGATTTCAATTGCTTTAAACATCGTTAATAATCATAAATGTTTCTTGAGCAGTAAATCATCATATTAGAATGATTTCTGAAGGATCATGTGACTCTGAAGACTGGAGTAATGATGCTGAAAATGCAGCTTTGCATCACATGAATAAATTACATTTTAAAATAAATATAATAAAAGAAAAATTCTGTAGTGCTGGGCAATCGTTTAATCCTGATTAATCGCATCAATAATATATGTTTGTACTGTGTATAATTATTACTTATATATAGGTACACACTCCTTCATGTATATACTTAAGAAATATTTGCATGTATATACTGTGTGTGTATATATATATATATATATATATATATTTGCAATATATTTAGTTATATAATTATGTATAGTTGACAATATATATAATTGATCTTAAATATAAATATAAATATTTAATATACAACTCTAATTCCGGAAAAGGTGGGATGTTTTTTAAATTTGAATAAAATGAACACAAAAAAAATTAAATCACATGAGCTAATATTTTATTCACAATTATAGAACATAGATAACAATTTTACACTTGTTTCCACTAATTGAGCTCATTTTAAACATGATTCCTGCTACAGGTCTCATAAAAGTTGGGACGGGAACAACAAATGGCTGAAAAGCGAAAACATTTTGATTCAGCTGGGAGAACATCTAGCAACCAATGAATTGATATCAGGTCTGTAACATGATTGGCTATAAAAGGGATGTCTTAGAGAGGCAGAGTCTCTCAGAAGTAAAGATGGGCAGAGGCTGTGAAATCTGTGAAAAAGTGCGTAAAAAGATTGTGGAATACTTTAAAAACAATGTTCCTCAACGTCAAATTGCAAAGGCTTTGCAAATCTCATCATCTAAAGTGCATAACATCATCAAACGATTCAGAGAAACTGGAGAAATCTCTGTGCATAAAGGCAAGGCCGAAGACCTTTATTGGATGCCCGTGGTCTTCGGGCCCTCAGATGACACTGCATCACTAATCCTGATTGTGTCAATGACAATACAAAATGGGCCCAGGAATACTTCCAGAAACCACTGTCGGTAAACGCAATCTGCCGTAACATCTGCAGATGTCAAATAAAGCTCTATCATGCAAAAAGGAAGCCATATGTGAACATGGTCCAGAAGCGCTGTCATGTCCTGTGAGTCAAGGCTCATTTAAAATGGACTGTTTCAAAGTGGAAAAGTGTTTTATGGTCAGATGAGCCCAAATTTGACATTCTTGTTGGAAATCACGGACATCGTGTCCTTCGGGCTAAAGACGCAGGAGACATTCCAGCGTGTTCTCAGCGTTCAGTTCAAAAGCCAGCATCTCTGATGGTATGGGAGTGCATAAGTGCATACGGTATGGGTAGCTTGCATGTTTTGGAAGGCTCTATGAATTCTAAAAGGTATATAAAGGTTTTACATAATACCAACATAATACATAATAATTATACACACACACACATACATTATGTAAACTTTTATTTTGGATGCGATTTAATCGATTGCCCAGCATTAATTATTTAAAATTGAAATAACATTTCACAATACTGCAGTTTTACTGTAATATTGATCAAATAAATGCAGTCTTAGTGAGCATAAGTGGCTTCTTTCAAAAATATTGAACAGTCTTAGCGACCCAAACGTTTGAATGGTATCTATTAAGGAATTTGGTTTGTCAAGCTAGAAATTGCTGTACCTTCAGATAAGCTATTCTGACTATTGTAGCGATCGAACAGTCACAACTCATGGGCAGGACTGCCCTGCCTCCTTGCGCTATGACAAAAGGGCTGTATTGTATCAGATGGGCATCAGCTGTGTTGAAGCACTTATGCCGGATCTTCCCGATTTCTTTGCCTGGAGCACCTGGTCCCCTCAGGTAATTGTATTGCTGCTGTCTGCCTCTTTAAATATAGACTCTTTTAATTTGCTGTAGACAGCAGGGAGTTCTGGAGGATGGGACACTATTCCCCAAACAGACACGCACACACTGTCTCTTATGTAGGAAGCTAATTGTAGAGGATTTAAGTGAAGCTCAGCATGGTTTACTGTGAATGCCAGAGCAACATTGAGTTTTGTTTAGGGAGCTCTTGAACCTCAGACCCATTCTAGTCGATCAGGGGCGAGTGTATTTGGAGGAGGTGGGCTCGATATGACTCACGTGGACCATTACGTCAAGCGTATTTTACACCCTAAGTTTTCTAATCCTGGTAATACAATGCTGATGCAATAACAAAGCAGAACTAAAACAAAACCTCCCTTTCAGAGTGTGTTTTGCTGAGGGTGTGGTGTTTTATGTAGTACTGTGGTAAATGTTGTGCAGTCATCTGTTTTGGGGTTTATTAGGATTTGCTCCTCATATGTTTGACTGACAGGCCTTATGTGACATGATCAGCTCCCTGGTGGTTTCAAAACTTGGTTTGAGCATCCCAACAAGCTCAACAAAGCAATGTTGGCTCCACCAATGACACCAGTTTGGAGTGAGATCTTTTTGGATAGATGTAGCAAGGTTTAAGGTTTAGGGTTCATGGAAGGGAGGAGGCGGGAACCAGCAAACATTCAACAAACTTTAATCCCAAAAATAAACAACAAAACAAAAGTAAAGCGGCAGCCCCTCTCACGGATGACTTCTGGATGAAAACCCAGGCCTGGTCCTCTCTCCTTGCACTGTCTTCACTCCTCCATTCCCACGGCTCTTGGCCTGCCCTACTTGCCACATACCCCCATTGCCCCTTGCAGGCCGGGGGTACCCTCGAAACTGCACTCTAATCCTCACCCCCCCAATCCAGTTGAACAGCAGCGGATTAGTCCGTCCGTCCCCCCAGCAAGTTACTCCAGCCCTTGAGTGTCCACGTGGCAGATTCTGCTCTGCTCAATGGCGCCACATTCCTCCTTCCTCCTGGATTTCGGCACCAATGTAACCAGCTTTAAGGCTCGGGAAAGGAGAAGGTGGGAACCAGCGAACGTTCAACAAACTTTAATCCAAAAATAAACACGGACGACTGCCGCATAAATTAAAACAAAATGACATAAAATCCAGGCCTGGTCCTTTCTCCTTGCACTGTCATCACTCCTCCTTTTATCCTTTCGGTCGGATCTCCTCCATGAGACTCGAGACCGGTGTGGCGCACAGGTGATGCTCATTAGCACTCGTGCCACCGACCTTGCTAAGTTCCCACGGCTCTCGTGCCCTACCTGCTTGCCACGTCAGACAAAAGAGGTTTGAAGTTAAAGTTGTGAATTTAACTTGTGTGCAAAATTGGAATATTGCATAAATAATTTGCAAATAAAGCACCATTTTCATAGCCTGACAAGCCAGACCCACATCAAGATGTTTGGTCTGGAAACTCACCATTGACAGGGCTCAATCCGAGGGGCGAGATTAACGGTTGTCTTTCAAATTCCCTCTGCATGCAATTGCGCCATGAGCGCCACAACCAACCAGAGCGAAGAAGGAGAAGCCAAGCTAACGTTAGTTGATAGACTTTCGCTGTATCTGGTCGGCAAAACTCTGAACACATCTTCTTTTCTTAAGAAGGACTTCAGTGCCGTTTTTTGTTCTTTTCTCAAAGAAAAGCTTAACTCCAAGTCTTCCAGAGTCGCGGCCAAAGCCGATTCAGAAGACCGCTGTTCATCAGCTTCTTTGTTTACGAGTAGCATGCAGAACCTCCGCAACTCTGCCGTGACGTACCATCATTATGTTAAGCCCGCCCACAAACTGTGACTGGCCTGACCAGAGTTTGTTTTTTGCAGCTCTCAGGTCTATTGAGAATTGCTAGACTACACTCGCGGCAAAATAAATTCTGCCGCTAGGTTGCGTCTAGATTTCTTGGCTACCATTTCCATCCCTTTTGTTCAAGAAAATCATCACTTCTGGGAAAATTGGTGTACAATATCTGTAATAAAAATGGAAGTTGCTGCAATCGGGGAAGCCACTGTGTGGTTCTTTTATCCTACATCATAAATGACTTGTGCCTCTGAGCGTGCAGATAAACTAAACACTCATGTTATCTTTGCGTTCGGATGCATGTGTTTGAGAACGCAAATGTATAAGACGCTTCGGCGAGGAAATTTAAACCAAATCATTCTCATGACAGACTTTTCCTCAGGCATTTCAGAATAACTAAAACAATTTTTGAGATGCTGTTCAATGAGACTGATGGTTAGTCCAGTTATCTAATCACATCCACTGTTCAGGCAAATGAGGCAAAGTCAAATGAGTGTTTTTGTTGTTGCACATCTAGGGATTTAATCTGTAAATGTGTTTGGGCATCTTGCCATTTCTATCCAGTGCTTTTTTTTTGTAATTTTTATCCCAAAGTTTGCTTAAAAATAGGGAGATGGAAACATGGCTAATGTCAGACAAGAGGGGAGAACTTTAAAAAGGTCATTATTTTTCAATTCCATTTAGTGCTTTTTTGTGCATGTATATTTTATATAAGTTTAATTAATTTTACTTAGCTTTTTAAAATATGTTGGGTAACACTTTATAATAACTTATTTAAAAAGTCTTTAACGAGCATGATATAATGTTTTTTACAGATCTGTAGTTGGATTTTTACAAATTTGAATAAGTGAATTAATGAAAATATATATGTACACTCTTAAAAATTCTGGGTAAAAAAACAACCCAATGTTAGGTCAAATATGGACTAACCCAGCGATTGGGTTGTCTTAAGCAAATATTTAACCCAACCGCAGGGTTAAAACAACCCAGCATTTTTTAGAGTATAAAATCAGTGTATTTGACCTTTCTAACATTGGTCCAAGTGCCGATTAAAAAAAAAAAAAAACTTTTTATACTGAAATGAGATTTATTAATAGTCATGAAATTTATGTCAATGGTCCAAAAATAACAGGATTTCCTTTTAAGCTGATATTTTATTTTTATTTAACTTTTTCATAAATTCACTTGATTATTTAAGTATTTAAACCAATTTGGTCAGTACTTTTTCCCCAGGAATACGCAAATGTACAAATAAGTGCGTGCAAATATCTGGCTAATCTTTCTGTTTCTAACAGTTTGAATCCACATTAACTAAGGATCTGTTAAACATTATATCTAAGGGATGATGTACAGCCAGATGGCCATTATCACAAAATTCCCCCCTACAGGGTGATCAGGGATCTTGTGAAAGCCTAAAGGGGTTTATTTTGTGATTTGTACATTTGTCCCACTTGATACACAGCCACTTACCAAATAAAATAAAGAAATTTATGGTGTCTGCCAGGAGTTCGTAAGCAGTAATAAAGCATACGAGACAGGAGTAGCAAACTTAACCCATCTTGTTTACAACACATTACGTCATTACGCAGCACTTCAAAATAGTAGTCGCAATATAATTCGCAAAATGCTTGATGGAGTGAGAAGAGAGCACAGCTATATAGCAAATAAGGGATAATCATTCACATTACAAATAAATTACCACAGAATGCTTGACCAATCAGAATCATGCTTGACCAAGGAACTCATAATACTGTATAATGACTGTAATTATGACCTGTTATCAGTATACGCTAATTTTAAGCCTTCATACCTTCGTTTTTTAGTACTTTTTTTCCCAGATAGTGATCATCTCTCCTTCTCAAGAATCCATTAAAGTAATTCATGTGAACTGATTTTCACCGATAAGCGTCACCTGAAGACCTGAAGAGAATCACAAGAGAATAGAAAGAAAAAAATTAAATAAGTAGGATCAATATAAAAAGCTTATTTCTTGACAAACCCGCCGTTTTATGTGCATTGTATGCAAGGGGATGGAGGCGTTGTAGTAAACATACACTATGTCCCGCTCTACATACTGTACTGTCAACAAGATTATATCTGATGTCTTCCTCCCCACACATTCTTGAGTCACTGGCAGTTAAATAGTCCCACAAACACTGCCCGGGGGTCTAAACAGCATCAGCGTTGAAGGAAATGCCACACGGATATTCTCCAGGGGTAGAGACATTCACCTTGTATAACACACGCACACCAGCTTACGGAGTTATTAGATTGAAAGCACCCCGGTCCAACAAATCCTGCCAGACTGCAGGGGAGACTGCAAGGTGCAGTTTGTGCTGGAGCGAGAATAGAGAACAGCGGTTTGCCGTTACAGAAGTGTGGACAACATGCACACATGCAAACACTCGTGTGACTCTGACCGGGTGATGGTGAGTGCATTATATAGTATGCCAGGGAGACATTCCTTGGAATTATTTGTACAGATTTTCCTTTTTTTAACGATTGGTCATTACTTTTTTCTTGGTTATGTGATGCTTGTGTGATGCATATGTTGACATTGACGGTGCATGAGCGCACAGAAATTTCAGAATTTTTATTTTTATTTTTTTGGATCAAGATGAGTAGTGGGGAGAGTTTAAACATGAGGTCGGATATGTTCCGGTAAACCCGTACACCCTCCCCCAAACACTTTTAATAATATCTTGGAAAACGATACTTACGGTAGCAAGACATTAAGGTTTTTTTTGTTTTGTTTTTTAAATCATGGTACTGTTGCTATTCTTCAAAGTAACATGTGAAAAACATGGTATATGATTATGGTAGTAATTCGGTAGCCTACCATGATATTACTTTTATTTTACATGTACAATAATGATGTTCTTTGAATTTCCATGAAGTAACATTACTTCAAATTCTTTAATGCCAAAAATATATAGTACTTCAATTAGTGTTTGTTTTGTGGCTTAATGAATTTATGATTTATATAAACGATTGTATTATAGTTTTTGCATTATTAAATACTGTATTACTCTATTGAGAATGGTAAAACATCTGGGTGCATTATGGTAATTACATTTTTGTGAGAAAATCGCCTTAATTGTCATGAAAATGTCAATGCCAAAAAAAAAAAATATTATGTTGAGTAACACTATTAACAATCATGATATAATTGTTCAAGAGATTTGTAGTTTACATACATTGATTTGTACATTTTCACATATTAAAGTTTGACAAATGATCCAACTTTTTGACAACATTTTTCTTTTTCTTTTTTTTTGGCTGAAATATGAGCTGGACTTGTTTTGTGAGAAGTAGTTCTTTCCTCGCTATGAGAGGAATCAACTTTGAATGTAGCGTTCTCTCTCCTTTCACTTCCTTCTAGACACTCACTCACTCTCTCTCTCTCTCTCTCTCTCTCTCTCTCTCTCTCTCTCTCTCTCTCTGCCTCTCCCTCTCCTCTCCCTCTTTCCTGTATGTCTGTTTCTCCACCTATTCCTCCCCTAAAGCTATGGATAGCAGCATTGCGTCACAGAGTGGAGCTTGAGACGGCTCTCTCAGAGCACTTGACAGAGTTTGAGTAGATTGCGCGCAGCTGCTGGTGAGTTTTCCGCTTCTGTCTTTGCTACATGTGTCTCTGGTTAGACAGCAGATGGGTAGACATTATGCTTCCTAATTTTTCTTTCTTTTTGTCATTTAGGTTATTAATGTGAAATGATTGAACTTTTAGCTATAATTTCAGAGCATGTTTAAGTGAGTCCTGTACACATGAGTGTTATCGCTAATTGTGTTTAAGCAGGACAATGTTTACGAGATTTCACTCGAATTGCGAAATTGGAGTGTTTTATTTTATTTTTAATAATAAGCCAAAGTAAGAAATACTGTTAGATAAAGTTCTTCATGGTAAATTTTTGAATTTCACTTCAGAAATCAGTCAAAAAAAATGGATTGTTATTCATTCTTTTGACTTTTGTGATAATGGTGGCTGTTTTCCAGGTGTGGGTGTGGGTGTGTACATGCACATTTGGTTTTGCCGATGCTGCATGTTGAAACACACATTGAGAGGAATGTTTCTTGCGAAAAAGTGAAATTAGACAAGTGAAGTTATGCTCCTTTAGCATGGATGGACTTGTGCTTCTGATCATACTTACACTCTTTAAAAATAAAGGTTCTTTATTGGCATTCATGGTTCCATGAAGAATTTGTATCATCCATGGAAACTTTTGAAAGTTCGTAATAGTAGAAAAAGGTTCTTTAGACATTGTTAAAATGTTATTCACACATTTAAGAACTGATCACTGAAAGCTTCTTCTGGGAACCAAAAATGGTTCTTCTATGTCAACACTGTGAAAACTATAACTTAAAGAGTCAAGCACATTTTTCTTGAGCTCTTCCAATTTCTAATAGGAACCAAGATTTTTTTTTTATTTCAAATTGAATTAATGAAGATCTGCCTAGCGGAACTTCTAGCTCCATTTAGGGCACTGTAATGTGGAAAACTACTGGTGGAAAGCAATTAGGAGAGGAGAGAACCAAAAGAAGTCTCTTTTGTGCTAGAATAGCCTTTATTTAATGGACACAAGACCTTGTGAGCTTGTCCCAGAGTTGGTGAACTCTGTTGGCCTGGAGTGAACTTTGCTTTTCGAGGGAAGTGATTGTGGAATGGCTTGTAGGTGAACCACAGGTTTAGTTTGAAAAAGGCTCTCTCAGTATTAGTCACTCAAGGAAGTTATAGTCCTAGCATGGTGACCAAATAGGCCTTTCATGTTCTCTGTACGTAAGTGTGGAAATCCCATGCCACTCCACAGATGTTTGTCATCAGCTTCTGTGAGTGGGCTGGGCTGTTGTGGATGATCTTTTGTGGCCCGTGTTCGACTCAAACCATGACACAACAAACAGAAGTTTGGCTATGTTCTTTTGGTTTCACCTGCCCGGCTGTTGAAGCTGCAGGTTCATTCTGGATTATTTTATTTAGCATGGATGCTCAAGATTAATCTCCTAAAAAGAGGGATGACCGCTGGCAGCAGTGTTTAGATCGATCAACCAGATTGATTTGTAAGAATATGCAGTCGCACTTTACAATAAGGTTTGATATTAGTTGATATGAACTAACAATGAACAAAACTTCTACAGCATTTACTCGTCTTAGTTAATCTCGACCATCATTTAATAATTTTTAGGATTAAAAATTCTATCTGTTAACATTAGTGTTAATGCACTGTAAACTAACATGAAAATTTTTACCTTTTTTAACCATTGTTAAAGTGCCACTATTATACTTTTTCAGGTATTTCCTTTCATGTACTGTGCAATATAGATTGGTGTAAATGTAAAAGGTCTACAAATTTCAAAGATTAGAGAGCACGACAAATTAAGCTATCTTTTCCTAAAGCAATAACGATTCTGAACTGCCTGAAATGAGGCGTCAGTAATTCGACTTTCTTCGTGCACAAACCTAGCAAATTTGCATAATGGCAGCCTATGATTTTCATTGGCTGCCCATGAACAAGGTCAACTTTGTGCCTCAAACACTGTAGTTGTAGCTGAGGCCTGGAAGAGTTTGGTTTATGATGTCGAGATGACTCAAATGAAAAGCAGCAAATCCAATTTACTGCACTCTTAAAAGACGAGCACTCGCGCTCGAATTGATACGGTGAAACCGTCGCCTTCACTACTGTTCGTATCACCGTGAACTTCAGATACGGTAAAAATGAAAATTCTCTAATCATTTATTCACCTTTGTCGTTCCAAACCTGTGACTTTCTTCTTTGGAAATAATACATTTTGGTATTTGTTCATTAAAGGTGCACTATGTTACTTTTCCGTCCGCTAGAGGGCGCCTATTCAAAACAAAGGCGTAGTTTGATGACGTCAAGCTTGAGCGCAACATCTTGGGACGTGGTCTTTACCTCACAGCCGGTGGAAAAGAATCGGAACAGGACTCGGGCAGAAATCATGTTCATGGATGCGATTTATTAACGTTACTGTGGTATAAAGCAGAGCAGGACAGAGTGCTGTGGGAGATGAGTAAGGCCGCCGGAGCGATTGTTACTCGTGAGCAGCAGGACTTTTATTATGCCACAGTCGCCGGCGCCATTTCCATTTTTCCGGTCATGATTATGAGGTAACGCAGCTCTGTTTATCATATTAGATACATTTGAGTGTGTTGAAAATTATGTTATGACGTTACTCTGTGCATTTGCTTGGCGGCTGCTATGATAGTAAGAGTAAAGTGTTTCTGCAAAATAAAACCCGGAAACCGAGGGTAACGCAGATAGGACGCAATTTACAGGCAACTCCCTCATGCGTCCCGGTTCATTGGTTAAAATAGCAATTTTCTCACGATTTACAAATAGTTGGAAACATTGTAAGTACTCAACTGAACAAGATATATAACTGTCCTTGTGTTTTTTATTTTTTTCTGAAAAAATGTTAAGTGAATGCTTATAGTGAACAGGGCTAGTCTAACTTCAAAAAGGCCATTAAATGATAAGAAATAGTCGATGACGACAGTTTTCTGCTTGTAAAATGTCTTATTGTTTTTGTATGTCATAATCCTGAAGTATCACCTCAATCTTGTGTCCTAAATGGGGTAAATTTAGACCGCGGTCACTGTATTCCGACACATGCATCTGGGCCACTGGTGAGGTAATACGTTTTTTCCTCTTAATTGTACCGGATGTCCACTGACCCAAAGCTGTGACCCATCAGTCACTAGCCTCTTTCTGCATACTTCTATGACTTCTCGTCATTTCTTTGCTTTAGACAAGTTTTATCTCTTTTAGAGACACAAAATATCTCTGTGCTGCATACTGCACAGTACGCACTGTATCTAAAACAAATTATATAAATGTTTCAAACTCTAGTTTACTCATCACTTTGCATGTTTTATTCAGCAGGGTAGAGTCCAGCTATCAACTTAGGGAAAAGTATGATTTTTTTTTTTTTTTTTGTGCAAGTTTGAATAAATAATCCTTCATAAATCATTCTAATGTGCTGATTTGCTGCTCAAGGAACATTTCTTATTTTTTCAGGATTCATTGATGGATATAGAAGGTTCAAAAGAACAGCAAATCTTACTGACCCTTAACTTTTGAACGGTGTAATATACACACTTACCACTTGTGGTAGGATTGTACATGCATATAGATAATGTGGTAAAAATTTACCATTAATATACTAGTTCAAACATAGCCATATAAACAGGGCTTATTCTCTGTGAATATGTTTTAGGTTGTTCTGGTGCCGTTGGATCATTTTCACTTTCATGGAAATTCTGGAAAAGTTTGCATGTAGCCATTTGTATTTTGGTTTTGAGGTATAAGAGAAGGTTTGGAGTGGATAAAATTATTTCTTTATGATAAAAAAAACCCAAGTTAAAACCATATGGACTCAAAGCTTGTTCAAAAGAATTGCAATAATGTGGCTTTCTGTTTTTAGCCCCGATTTAAGAGAACTCAAGGAAAACAAAGCGTGGTGAACCAAGCTAATATAACACCGCCTTGGTTTGCGTAAATGCCTTTTTTATTTTTTAATCTATCTTCTTTTAATTTGTACTTTATGGTCCAGACGCTTGTTTTGGAGTCGACGGCTATGGCAAATATGGCAGCTCTCCTTCCAGAGGAGTCTGAAAACTAATGCAAACTGCAACAGCTCTGATTTCACTTCCTTCATCGGTCGTTTTCTCTAAATGCACAGAAGCAAAGAAGTCAAAAGATGTTTGGCTCTGGCTTCAGTTGCGTAATTGCTCATTCACGTAATTACTTAACCACACCATGTGTCTGGGTGTTGTTTGCAAACTAAGAACTTTTAACATGCAGTAACAAAACGCAGTGCTATTATCCATGCTTATATTTTATATAGATTTTATTGCCATGGTTCATGTGGTTTTTACATGTTAGAATTTGTCTGTTTATTACTTTATTTTATTTTATCCTTTTAAATCATAATAATGTCCTTGTGAATCACGTTTTCATGATTGTTTTTATGAAAATAAATTTGGTTATGCTTCAAGTTCACACCCAGCTCTTAGTTTTTTTTTTAATTATGTCCTCATAAGATATTATATAAATGGAAGAAAACAGCTGAGTCTTTAAGACTTCTAACAGTTGTAACAGAACTCTTACTCCCTCTAAATGGTTAGATTAGTGTAGTTAGCTCTGTTCTGGGTGGGTGTTTGACTGTTTGTATTAGTAAGTGTAGCTTGACAGATAACTGTATTTGGGTTGAACTCAAGAGGGATATGAATCAGCGTTTAATGAGTCTGAATGTATGGTTTGGTCTGTTGTGTTTAAGTGGCAACGTGTCAGTGTTTATAGACGTCACATGCGTCAGTCGGGACATTCACAGTTGCGTGAGTTTGAATCAAGACGTTTAAGGCTGTTTAGTGATTCAGACTGTTTTCTCACACTAATCACACCATGATGCTGTCAGGGATGGGCTGATTTGAAGCCTGGTTTTTAATCATCGAATTTTTAGAATCGTTTTGTTTATGAGTTGGTGTTTTCATTAAAAGTGAAAAACATGACTGAAAGTGCTGGATTATTCCACAGATGGAACTCTGAGAACAAAACCGTCGAGCTTACTTCACTGTAAACCAGAATAAGTTGGCAAAACTTTAAAATTGAGGCATTCAGAACTTGAAATATTTGAGTATGCTAATTCATACATTTAACTTGATCATGTAATTTTTAAGTAGTGGAAACTTGACTCGCTTTAACTGGCTTGCTAGTTTGCACAATGTTTTGGTAGCATTAGCATAGCATTTACTGAATGGGTACAGCAATGCATTTGACATATGCTGCCTTTCTGTACTCAAACTGAGCTCATGCTCCACTCGTCACCACGATGGTAACCCTACAAAAACAACAAAAAAAAACATAAACTCTTCTAAACTAGCATAATAAAACCTTAAACACTACTAAATCTCCCACTTAACGCTAATCTTGCACAAAAAATAAATAAATAATATAACACTAAATTTTGGCATTTGCCCTCCCTTTTGAGTGTCATGGCAAAGCATGCTGGGAAATGGAAATCCCAGCCCAGTTTCAAGTTCTAAATGCTCACAAAAGTTCATTTGTTTGAACTATTATATTGAGCGTTAGAGTTTACGGATTAAGTTCACTGCAAAAACTGTTATTTAAGTATAATTGAGATACTATTAGTTTTTATTAATATTTTGAATTAGGTTTTAATTTGTATATTTTCATATAATATTTACATTTTTTTACGTTTTAGTAATTTTGTGTATTTGTAATTTTTTTTTTTTTGCTTTTTATAGTTCATCATTCATCATCATTTTTACTTCAGTTAAAATGAAAATGAGAAGTTGCAAAACTTATAACGGTAACACTTTACAATAAGGTTTCATTAGTAAACATTAGGCAACTACGTCAGTTAACATGAACTTAGAATGAATAATACTTAAAGTATTTATTCATCTTAGTTAATTTTAATTTAAACATTTACTAATGCATTATTAAAATTAAAATCAAAAGTGTTTGTTAACATTAGTTAATGCACTGTGAACAAACAATGAATGGCTGTATTTTTATTAACTAACATTAACAAGGATTAATAAATACTGAAACAAATGTATTGCTCATTGTTACTTTGAAACAAAGTTTTAGCTTTCAGTTAAAGTTTATTTTATTAACAAGATGTTCTTTTTTTATGGTTTTAGTTAACTATAAAACCCTGCCACAAACAAACTCATAGTGACATCTTCAAAAGCACTGACTATATCAGCCTGGTTCAGATTCAGCCCTCTTTTGCCATTTTTAAATGCAGAAGGCATTGGAAGGTCAGCAAACGTGTCTTTGCGTGTGGTGTCAGTGGTTGAAATGATGGCAGTGCATGTGAGATGTTTCATAATTCCTTGCACTGCAATGATGATTCAGTGATTTAGTTAGAATCTGAAGCTGTTGTCATAAGTCAGTAAGTTTCAGGTCTTGCTTGCCCTTTTATCACAGACTCAAACTCGTGCCTCCTACGTGAGCACCACATCTCGATGATGATCAGCCATGGATCCACTTTCATATGGTAAGGGTGAGAACAGTTTAGAGAACTGTGGGAAGGTATTGAAGAGTATGTTGTTTGGGTGTGACCTTCACCAACATTAATTACGCTTGTGCATTATCAGCTGATTTCAGGTAGTATATGCGCAGTCATATGATAGTGGAATGTTTGCATGCCTATGCAATGTATAGCACAGGTGTGCTTTTTACAAATTTTGCCCTGCAAGCTTTATTTGATGTTGCTCAACTTTGTAATGTCCCTCTGTTTGAGTTTCAGCATATCCTGTTACTCAGTTTAGAGTTCCTAATAGCTGAACAAGCTTAAAGTCGAGCTTTTCTTTGAAAATGTATTTAGCTTTTCTTGAAAATGTGTGTTATAGTTCTTGTCTGCTAGCTTTGAGGTAATCTGCGTACTGGAGTGTTCCTAAAAATTCACTTTCAAAATATACTATATGCATTTGAAATGTACTGTCTTTAGCTTTCAGGACAACAGAACAAAAATGTAGATGACTTGCGTTGCCCTGCAAAAATTGTGCAATTAAATGCTCTCTAGAATGAGACCCCAATAGGGGTCATCTTTATGTTTGCTGTGATATAGCTGAGGACTATTTAAAAAAAAGTATTAATTAAATAAATGAGCCCTCTGATAAACATCCTGTTTCAACAAGAAAATGTATCATATATATATATATATCTATGATACATTTTAAACTAATAATACAATTTATTTTTAAAATCAAAACCCAAAATTTGTCTCAAAACCCATTGTGGACCTGCAGATGTAAACACACGACCTGTAAAACATGTTGGTGCAGTACAATTGTGACAACTGATTTAGCATTTTTGTTATGCTATGTTGATACTAGACAAAATATAAAAATATTATGTATAATATATAGTATTTGCCATTTTCCAGTCTTTTCCACAGTTCTTAGTTGCTCGCACATAATTTAATTCACCCTTTCAAATGGCGAGGGCAAATTTCTCGTGCAGCTTTCCATGAAAGGAGAGATTAAATGCTGACATGATTATCTGTGTGCGAAAGAGGGATGAAAATGTACATTATGTAAGACCGAGTGAGCTGTGCATTTGAAGGGAACAGGTGCTCAGTTTTGTGGCAGACGGTTTAATCCTGCACTAAAGGGCACTGCACTTGACATTTGACCTGAAACTCTTCACACTGTCTGCACAGCACCCTTTTCACCAGATACGTACAGAAGAACATGCTTGCCTCATATAGACCAAATGACCTGTTCACCATGGGTCCCCTTCACTCCAGGTCATCTTTGCAGATCGATGCTAATGAAATATTTAAAAAAAAAGAAAAGATTTTTCATTAATGAAAAGCTTTTGCAAATCAAGGCTTAATTGCTTGAAAGATTATTGAGGAGGAAATGAGGGCATGAAATTATTAAAGCCCACATAACGTCATAATCCTCAGATGAATGAGCTCTGACAAATGAGGGTGGTGGCTGCTATCGTTTTTTATCTGTCGTAATGAGGAGTGAAACACGTTGTTTTTTTAGACTTGCTATTTTGAGCCTTTTGTTAAAGGTACACTATGTAACCAGCGATTTAAAAAAAAATAAAACTGCATGCATTTTGCGGAAGAACATTGTTTTGGTTGTGCTTCGCTGCGTGACTATGTGGATAAGTATGACCCTTCACAATAGACAAGAAACTTCGTTAGAGTTAGATTTTGGCTAAATTTATCTGTTCAATAAAATACCTTTCTCACCTGTTGAGGCTTTCTTCACTCTGAGAAACGTAGTTCTCAAATCCGATTTATTGCTCAATCTTTCTTTTTTTTTGTGTAGCTGTTCACATTGTTTTTTAAAATGTGGCCAATACATTTGATACGAGCCATCACGTTTTGCTTGTGTATAGAGCTGTCACTGTAATACTTGTGAGTTCACTGTCCTTCACTGATTACCTCTCGCAACTGTCTTGATAACGTCGATTATGTTAAATCTTTGAAGTGACGAGTGCAGAATTGTGATGAATGTTGATCTAGAGTGACGTAAAAGGCTCATGAATTACGATATGACTGTTCAGAGGACGCGTTGCAAAACATCAGACCTGTGTCAGATTTATGTAAATTGGAAAAAGGTGCAACACTCACTCTTAAAGAAAGAAAAACTTATGTTATGTTTTGGCCATTGTCAAGGCCTTCATCAGACATATTGATTTTTAATTTGTAAAGTTGGATTTCTTTAAGAGTGAGTGTTGCATCTTTTTCTAATTTACATGAACTTTAGATTTTTGGTTGCACTGCCAACAAAAGAAGAGCACCTCTTTTTAACACATTCTGAATTGGATTTAGGACATATGGAAGTGGCACAAATCAGAATTAAAAAGATCAGATTCCATGTGCTTTGTACTGTTCACACTGTCATGACAAAAACAGATCTGAGACGAATCGGATTTGGACCTCATTTGCCTGCAGTCTGAACATAGCCTTTTTAAACTACTAAAAACATTTAGTCCTGGTCGGATTAGCGTTCAGATTGCCATTTTTATCACCGAACCTAAAGGCATAGGAATAAGTTCACAATCTGATTGGTCAGCTTTTAAAACGTATTGCCTATTTTGAGACGGAACTTACCGAACATCCAAAACAATGCAGTGTGCTGGGATAAATGCGCTCGCTGTATGTGCGTTTCTACATACGATGGTATTCTGACCAGCTGAGAACTCGTGACGAGCTTATTAAATGTGTGAAGGAGTCAAAACACAGGCAGGAATCCCTCCATCACACATAAATAAAGAGCTACTGTGAGATGCGGTTCTGACGCCTCTACCGAACTGTGGTGGGGAAAAAACGGGTATGCTTCAGCATTCGGTCCTTTTTGGGGTCTCATCTTTCTGTTTTTGGTTGGTTTTCATGTCTTTGGTCCATGTTGCACCAGAACCGCACCAGAGTTTGTTTGGAATCTTTTCAGAGGTCTGTCCGCTTGTTTGGTGCGCACCAGGGTTCGGATGGCAGCGTTCACGCTTATTCTATTGAACCGCACTAACAGAGCAATCGCACCACGGGTCGTTATGATCAAACCAAATAACCCTTACCCATTACCCTTAAAACGCTCTCTCCTCATTACTTTTACAACAATTCATATCCCTCGATTCTCGTCATCTCTGAAAGTCAAGCTAATGTTGTTTCTTGTTTTATT
This sequence comes from Gobiocypris rarus, assembly GCA_023029165.1. Classification (NCBI taxonomy): domain Eukaryota; kingdom Metazoa; phylum Chordata; class Actinopteri; order Cypriniformes; family Gobionidae; genus Gobiocypris; species Gobiocypris rarus. Next base: position 8,732,898 of record CM040933.1, on the reverse strand, counting down.
ACGAGCTCGGCCTCGTTCTCTTTTTGACAGACTCTCTTCTGTTCAGCGTTTGTGTAAAATGGGTGATATCCCCAGAGATTTGAGGTTTAGCTGCTCCATGTCAACCTTTCTCGTTCGTTGTGACAACTGACCTACACCACTGCAAAACCAGACCCAAGTCAAAGTAGCTGGAGAAACTTTTCTCTTTTTACAGAAATGGTGAGACACGCTCAGGCGAGTGACATACACACAATTTCCCTTGAAAACCATCTCAACAGGTCTAAAATATAAACACTTTTATAATAGGCTTACCATAGTGAATCAGAGTAAGACAAAAACACGTTTTGGAAGATGAATCGATATATCGACTCAACTATTAAAAAAAAACTGGTAATCCCTACAGTATGGGGACAAAATGTCCCCACAAAGATGGCAATATCCGAAATCCTTGTCCTTGTGGGGACATTTTTTGGTCCCCATGAGGAAAACAGGTCATAAATCACACTAAGTGATGTTTTTTGAAAATGTAAAAATGCAGCATGTCTCCTATGATGGGTAGGTTTAGGGGCAGGGGCAGTGTAGGGGGATAAAAAATACGGTTTGTACAGTATAAAATGCATTACGCCTATGGAATGTCCCCATAAAACATGGAAACACAACGTGTGTGTGTGTGCACAGCTGTCTGTTTCTCTCTGCTGTTCACTTACATTCACCTCCACACTCCAAACACTTTGCCCCTTCCTGAGGCCCATGGGTAATCCTGCACAACTTCAAAATCAGACAGCCTACACACATACACACACATTCAGCTGTCCTTGGCTTTGATCCCTGTCTGAGGGTCCCCTAATTGCCCAACTGTTGGGTCAGCATGTAACATGCTTGAAGTCTATTGATTTAGCTGTTTCAGAAAGACTCAACTGTGCGCATTTGTAAAGCAAATCTTGAAATGAATATCCATTTTTCATAATGTACATTAGAATGTTTGATGCCTAAATTCAAATTTTTTTACTTTTATTTAGACAAAATATTGTAGGTAAGTATAGGTGTTCTCCATATGTGAGGGTGTTTCAAACAATCAACAACATGATTCTGCCTACCAAAAACCAAATTTGAGCTAAATTCCCATAATGCACCACAACCCATTGGAAAAAGTGTTTTACAGAACATCATTGTTTTAAAGTGTCATATTTTTAGCTTGGAATGTACTAATGAAAAAAATATATTATTGGAATCAGTGTTATTTATTTAAATACTGTTATGATATTTATTAATATTTTAATTATCTTTTATTTTTATATAAATTATCATTTTCATTTTAGTCATTTTTATCTTTCTAGTTTTATTATGGTTTTGGTTTTAGTAATTATAGTTCAATAAACTGAAATTTATTTTCAATTAGTTGCTAATGCAATTTTTAAAAAAAAAATTCTAAAGTTTTTACATTTTAAGTTTTGTCACCAAATATTTATATATTTTTTTAATCTTTATTTAAATAACCAAAAATTACAGATTTTAAATGTTAAAGTTAGTTAGCAATAACACTGCTTGGAATCAACTGAAGTCGAGAGTTTTTAACGCACTTCTTAGTGTGATGTGAGTAACCATTTCGAGCCACCATGTCAAATCAGTAAAATGCCGTTTTAGAAGGGAGCTGCCTAAGTAGGTAGTAGATATTGAGAAAGCTCACTTGGAGCAAAGCTATTCTCGTTTTCCCACCAGTTTCACGTCAACTTTCTCTAGAACTTCTTTATCATCTCTCTCCTGTGAATACGTGATCACGCTTCTCATGTCACTGCCCCGGGGTCAGGTTCGTACTCTCAACTGATCCATAAACAGCGATGAGGCCCGTTCTCCTTCAGACAAATGTGCCGTAACTCGTCAGAGAACATTAGTCCCTACCGGTGATTCAGCTCTGCTCTCCAAACTCCTGACAGCACAGAAAAAGCCGCCAGTTGTCATAGCAGCGGCTCATGACAAACACACAGTTACGTGAGTATACACAGGCTGTTCTGTTGACTGCTCTACAGGAAGTTTTACTGTAAAGAGGAATGACCTGTCGTCTTTTCTCTTATAATCAGTCATAATCCACACTATAAAAACTCTGTGCTGTAGTTGTTGTGTGTGGGTTAGATCACTGTTCTTCACTTTCTACATGTATTTGTATATTATATGTTTATTCTACTATATCATTCTCATTTCATCGAGTACAAGTTCAGAATTGTTTTGTCAGTATTTTATTTTTTAGCAGACCTCATGGAATCCCTGGACCTAAATTTAAAAACCTTTTCCGTAAAGAATGCAATGCCCAAGGAGACCAAAAAAAAGCTAAAATTTTTTCTAATATGTGCCTATTTATATTCCACATTTATGAATATCTATAAAGCTTTGTCTACTTAAAGAGCACCTATTATGGCATTTAAAATGTTCCAAATATTGTTTTAGAAGTCCCCAACAACAGTTTTGCGTGCATGCAATGACAAAAAAGACTTTAGTTTTCTAATAATATGCATTTATTTTTACCTGTTTTGACAGCGATTCTCAAATGATTCGTTTAGTGATTCACTTTTCAAAACCCCGCCTTTACGTGACGCTAATCTGCGGTGATTGGTCCGATGACCCAGTCAGTTGTGATTGGTATAGTCTGTGCAGATATTTTCGGAAGCAGAACACCCATCACCATAAATGGTTTTCGGTTTAACAAGTTTAAATGCGTATAAAGTGTATGAACAAACATGGCATCAATTTTACCCTATCAATTCGAGTCTGAATATGAAGGGGAAACGTCTGGAGATGCGAACGATCAACAAACTCAATCGCAAACACACGACTGGAGCAGGATATTTCTCAATGGTAAGCATCAATGTAACGTTAGTTGTCACTTCAGGCCAATGGAGCGTTAACTCGATGCATAAACATAAAGTTTTTACCAAAAAATAAATAAAAATGCAATAACGTTACGTTACTACAAGGTATGACTCTATTCTTAAAGAAAACTCTGAAAACAACAACAACAAACAATTCAAATATCTCAATACAATTGTCATTGAAGACCTAGAAGCTAACGGTGCTCACACAACAAACCAAACAATTAAGCATGCTACATAAAACGTAAAAGCAACAATTATTAATAACACTTACAGTTTGTGATACGGAGGAGGAAGCTGATGCAAATACACTTGGAACTGAACCTTCCTTCAATATCAGTCGGCTCGCGAATCCAAGTTTAATTGCATTTAAGTTGGTAAAGCAATCGTCTTCAAAATGGCGTGAACAAAGCACAAGGCTCGGACTCCTGTGGCACAGTTGTATATATGAATTTTAGCCACTTAGTCTTCAAATGTTCAGATGAAAAAAGTTTGCTTTTGAGTCGCACTTCAGAACACAGCGTCTCGCCGCCATGATGTTTTCTAGTTTCACTGGCGCAGTGCAATAAGTGGGCGATCGTATTCAAATAACTTGACAAGTTGACGTCATCTAGTCAGAGAAAATGCTTCGGTCTTCTAACGATTCATAAAAATGACTTTTGAAAGACAACTTTATATACGGTGCACTGTCATATTTCAAACTTTGCAGGATGTTTTTGTTTACTTAGATCTATGTTACACACTACATGTAAGGTACATTTCAAAATTCCATGATAGGTGACTCTTTAATAGCCTTTCAAAATACTTTATTGTTCCGAATATAAGACGATAACCTGTAGCCCATTCCTGCACAATTATAACAATTAGGCTATCCATCTACCAAAATGTCATTAACAGTAGAAGTGAAATCTGAATACCGTCTGACACTTTAAAATCACGTACGGGGGAAGTTTGGTCCAGCGAGGCACGCAAACATGACTTTTAGATGGTAAGCTTTTCTTTGACTGTTTGCATTTTTAAGACTCTTTTTGCGCTTGTGATCTTTTAACATTAAACTCTGACACACCATATTTCCTGGCGCACTCGTTTTACGCATATTTGGTGCCACCTATTGTTGCGGGTGTGTTCCTGAAATGCAAAAGTCTAGACCCTGAATAGACAAACCTGTTTTTTTAGATATATTTCTAAGAAAAAACATCCTCTTATTTTCGGAACAATACGGTATACTCCATTTGGTAGCGTGCACGACACAAGGAGGACGACACAAGCGCTCCAGATAGTTTCATTTGTGTCCAGTGTCTGTGCTGTTTTTCTCCAGAAGTTATCACAGATAAAAATGTCTGTATTTTTTAACTAAAGTTGCGGCTCTCTCTTTTTCTTTTAAAATTGCTCCCTTGTCAATGCCGGTGTCTGTTGTTGTTGCAGTCTCCATGATTGTATTGTTGCCTGGGCCGGTGTTGCCACCTTGTGTGCAAAACAAATTCAGTGTGATTGTGCGAACTGCACGTACAAATATCAGGTGGAACGTGTACTAAATTTGTGCCGCGGACAATGTAATCAGACCCTTGCATATTCGTAAAAGCCAACGTATACTTTCAATGTTTAAAAGGGCATAAACAAAAAATTTCACCCAAAAATGAAAATTGTCAATAACTCACCCTTGTGTTGTTCCAAACCCGCATGATGTCTAATGTCTTCTACTGAACACAAAAGAAGCTATGTTGAAGAATATGAGTTACTAAACAGTTGATGGACCCCATTGGCTTTACTATGGATGTCAATAGGTGCTGTTAGACATTCTTCAAAATATGTTCTTTAGTCTTCGGCAGAAGAAAGAAATTCCTGCAGGTTTGTAAGAACTTGAAGGTGAGTAAATTACAGAATTAAAATTGTTCTGGTGAACAATCCCTTTAAATTTGTTCTGCGCTAAAGTGATTTGTGTGGTCACATTATATCCATATTTGACCATTAATGCCTTTAAAGCTCTCGTAGCTTTGCACAAAGTCCCAACAAGCCCTTGGGTCTGAAAAACATGAAAGTACACCTAACCTAATTGTGGTCTTTGTGGTAGCCCATGTCATGCCTATTACAGACAACAAGACCCATTTAAAAGCAAGCTCTATTTAAAAACTTTACGTAGCCGAGGCGGCCTTTTTTTCTTTGAGGTAGAACCCTTTTGAGGTGGAGTCCAGTCTGAGAAAGAGATGAGCCCAATCTAATCTCCACCGCCCCGTCAGAAGGGTTCGTGAGAGTGCACAGCAAATGATTAGGTCCTCAGATTAGAGGGGCTTTGGACATCTGAAGACTGATTTTGGTTGTTGGGGAAGACCAGGGCTACCCTGAAACTGCCCTGCCCCCATGAGCGCTTAACCTGACTAGACACCAAGGGGGTGGATTAATTGGACATCTTGTTGGTTCTTTGGGGGGGAGGGGATGAATTGGGACCCTTCCATGAGGTTTAGGGGTGTGTGGCGGTACTGAAGTGCTTTTCCGTGCCATCATGGACCGCCGTCCACGGATGCCCACGGATGGGGCGAACTGCACACATCCCATGAAGTGGAAGGTAAGAGTAGGTTTGACTGATTGCTATTTTTTCAATATGAGTCATTTCGGAGGGATTTGGATTAAGCTTGAGTAGGTGTGGCAGTCGATGTTTTTATATAAAACCGCAAGCTGCAAACATAAGGGTGTATATGAACCTGAAACCTTGTTGTGGTTCTTTGTTAAATCAGTTTTTGAGATCTGCTAAGGAAGAATGGAGCTTTTCTCAAGGACTTTAACTCTTGCTGTCTTGTCTCAAATTAGATGATTCACATGACTCTTTGTGGATGCACACGCTTGTTTTTGCTACATGTTGTCAAAAACAAGGCCACCATTGGCCTTGTTTTTGTTTTTTTTGTGCACATCTTTTTTGCTATGCCTAAATTGTTTAAATCTTTACAGCTCATTACACAGCTTTCTACAATCCAAACAGTCCATGTGACACCTGGGACGTCCCCTAAACAACCGTGCCATTTTCATCTGATATTATATTGATATGGACAATTGTTCAAATGTCAGGAGTTAGTAAGATTTCTTAAGAAGAAATCAATACTTTAAGGAAGTATGCTTTCATTAAACATGACAGTAGAGACATTTACAGTATAACATTTAATTTATAACTTAAATAAATGCTGTTCTTTTGAACTTTAACAAAAACTTTACAACATTGTTAATACTAATAATAATTGTTTCTTGAGCAGCAAATCTGAAATATCATGTGTCGTGTGACCTGAAAACTGGGGGAATACTGTTTTACTGTGTTTTGATCAAATACAGCCTTAGTGAGCATGAGTCTTTCAAAAACAGTAAAAACACATTATACTGTGAAAAAAATGGTAAAGGTAAATTAAACAAAAAGTGCAATGCTATTATTTGTGCACATGTACCATTGCATTCGTGAACCATGTAAATAAATACTATAGTACATGAATTATATTGCCATGTACAGTATATATTCATGGTATTACCCTGTGAGCCACCCTCTGTACCATGGTTATTTGACAGTGAAGGATGTGTCCTAATTCTAAACCATTTGCCTCTGTGTTTTTGGGAGTGGTTTGGGGTGTAAACAATGGCCTTTAGCCTTGTGCGTGTGTGTACGGTTGTGTGTTTAAGAGACAGACAGTTCAACATCTAGACACAGACAGTGACTTCAGCTTGCAGAAGCAACATTATAAAGTCTTTTTGTGGTGTGGTGTGGTGTGGTGAAGTGAAATTAACATGACCCAGAATGACTCAAAGATTCTCCCCACAACGTCTGATTATTTCTCTCTCTCTTCCTGCAGGTGTGTCATCACCCAGAGTGTCAGGAACTGAACGGTAAAAGCCCCCTGCACCTGTGTGAGTCATGTGATTCTCGCTGTCACCTGGATGAGTCTGACAGCATGCACTTTGACAGGCATCCCCGCTTTGACATACAACCACAAGGTAAACACATTTGTTGCTTTGTGACAGGTTTATGCTTCTTTGTACAAATGAGTCTCGTTCAAAAATATACCTGGACTGGATGCTGAATTCATTTGCACAATCAATAACTACCATTAATAATTAATAATCCAATCACCCATCAACAGATGCCTGATAAAACAAGTAAAAAAAAAAAAAATATATATATATATATATATATATATATATATATATATATATATATATATATTATGTTTTTATACTCATTTATTTCTTATTTGAAAAAAGAAAAGTTTTTTTATTATTAAAATACATTAATAATTTTACTTAAATACTTTATATACTGTAAATACATCTTTATTTTATATTTATTTTTTATCTTGAACTCGGTTTATCAAATAAAAAAAATAAAATTGCATATCTGCACCATTATTTAGTGAAAATAATCGATTTATTATTATCAAGCAGTGCTATTTAATTTTTATTCATATTTTTAACATAAGCTTTTATTTTATTCATGTTCATTTTTGTTGAACTTTTTAGCCATTTCGTTCTGAGGTTTTATTGGATTTTTTTAATATTGCTATTTAGGTTTAATTTATTTTTATTTCAGTTTTAGTTTTTATTCATTGCCATTTAATAATTTTAGTGCTTCAGCTTATTTTGGTTTATTGCTAAGACAACATTTCAAATTTTCGTTCATTTTAAGTTTTCCGACTAATATTTATATTTTATTTAATTGTATTTCAGTCAACAGAAATGTTTTAATAGTTTTGGCTTTGGTTAGGATAATAACCCTGTCTATAAAGAGTGAAGATGGTGAGATCAGTCTTGTGTAAAATCTGTGTCGTCAGGTTCTATCCTGGCGCGGAATGTGTCGACGCGTTCCTGTCCACCTCGCACGAGCCCCCCTTCAGACCTAGAGGAAGACGAGGAAGGAAGCACTGAGCGAGGGTCAGTCGGTAATCCATAACCTTCATACAACATTCAAATAATCATATGGAATCTTACAGCCTGATCACACCAAAAGTAAATGCAACATGCGCTACCCATCTTCCCAAATTTATAATGAGAAGTGCTTATAAACCGAATGTTTTCAACAAAGAGATGCATAGGGACTCCCTGCAGTTTTCCACTAAAAAAAAGCACTATTTACAATATTTACTTATTTTTACAATAGTAAAAAATTTGAATTTTTCCTTGATATCTACATTTTTCAGTTCTAGTCTTTTACAAAGGATCTGAAATAATGAGTGCAGTGTAATGGTGTCAAAAATACAGATTTTTCGATACGCATTTATGCTGAAATATCTGAAACGCTTCCAGTATTAATTTCCCCAGAACTGAGACACGGTACCAGCTATGCTTTCTCGCACTCTCATCTTTACACACAAACCTGCCTCCACTCACTCACTTGTTTCATTTGCTCCGGATGGATATTGTTTGTGTCACGGCTTGAACTTCGCATATTGCGCATCATTTTACCACACCCAAAGTGTGTGCGCATAAAGCCGCCTCTCAGTACTAAATTTAGTTATTTTTCTCTGCTTATTACGCTTAAACAGTCAAATACACAGAAAATAATGACAAAATGGCGGTCTTGGTGAGTATTCACATAAACACAGTGAGTTATATTTTAAGTGAATATAAACAGATGCATATGAAACAGAATATTGGATCAGTTCTTAAAGTGACAGTAGCCTAATAAATACACAGCCAAGTATGAGAATATAATAAAAAAATCGATATGGCAGCTTTTCCCCTCATGGTGTCAATGTAAAAATTAAATGTATGTATGTATGTATGTATAAATAATACAGAAACATAATACAAATATTATATATAATATAATGTAATATGAAATTATAAAAAAAATACAGTGAAAAATGAAGACATTTATTCATATTTATTTGTTTATTTTGATGATGAAAATAATAAACAATAATAATTATAAAATGTGTTGTTGTTGTTGTTATTATCATAGTCATAATGATATAATCACAAACTCTTTAGCAATTGGGCCAAATGTATTTTATATTTTTATTTAATAATAATTATTATTATTTGTATGATCATAATTACAATATCAATTTTTTTGCCAAATCGTGCAGCCCTAAAAACACAGCAAACAGTGCAATTTAATCTGAAAAATCTGTTGTTTTTTTTTCTAAATCATCGAGCCCAGTGATAATGTCATACAGATGGCATGACCCTCTGTCCTCATGTGCCTGTGGTGTTTTTCTGTTTTATGACAGAGAACGTAAGACAGGGGGAATGAAGCTGAAAGCAAGAGAAGGAAAGAAGCCCCGGCGACGCCACACTGATGTAAGTGCTGCAAAGGCTCTTTCCTGACTACTCAATGATGGTCTAATAACAAGCACGTATAGCCCCTTTACATTCCACATGTTGCATTATTTTTACTGGTCAACTACAGACTTGAATGTGGGCTTTCCTATCCAGCATGGTGTACAGGAAATGACACGTCTCTGAATCATCAGCAGCCCCAGGATGTGGTCCCCTGATAGATATCTTGTGATGATCACATCAAGTTTGGTGTAAATAACTGGAAGTGGTCTGTCTGCCGCCCACCTTTGACCAGTGTTGGTCTGTCTCCCCCTATAGGACCCCAGAAAGGAGTGCTTCAGCCTCAAGTTTGACCTCAACATAGACATTGACACGGAGATCGTCCCCGCTGTCAAAAAGAAGACGTTACAGTGAGTCAGGGAACAGATCTGTTTACTCTTGGATTTGAACCCGCCGCAACATTATCGTTTTGTAGCTAGTGTTGTTTGTTTGTGTGTGTGTGCTTTTCTGTGAATGTGTCCATTGCATAATCAGTATTTTAAGTTCAAATTGGGTCTAAATCTTTGAATAGCTGATTTCAAGTGTTGATAACTCTTATGCGCTCATTTTATTACTCTTTAGAGAGGTGCTCGGACCAATTTTTGAGCGCAAGGGCATTGAATTATCCCGAGTCGATCTATTCCTGGACCAGTCGAACACTCCACTTTCACTCCAATTTGAGGCATATCGTTTTGGAGGACATTACCTTAAAGTGAAAGGTAAGAGTCACCCTGTTTGTTGTGTGACGTGGTTTTAAGCGTGACACATCCTCTGCATTGTCCACCTTCTCATCAGCATCGTTTCCATCACATCAATGTAACGCAAAGGTTTTTATCGCTTCTATCTTGCTGTCAACATTTCCTCCCTTTCTTCCTGCATGTTCACCACAGTATACTTTAAAACATGACTCCGTATTTCACAACACGACAGACATTGTGTCCACAGATCCAGACAGTTTCCCAGGAAATAAGGTGTGACCAATTCAACTTCATTAGAGTTGTTATACTTCTAAAGTAGATCACCTCATTCACACAACTTTTTTCATGACTAGAACCATGTGACTATCTTTGAAATCCTCATCCCCACGTCTTTGATCAGATAACGCAAACACACGCCAACACAGGCATCCCACCTACCGCCCTTGCGTAAGCCTGTGACGTGAGCATGAAGTGAGGGCTTAGTTTTAAAATGATTGAGACATTAACAGCTAGTCTGAGAGTGGTGAAATGTCTATGTCATGCTGAAGAGCTGCTCTTTTTGAAGACCTTCTGTTACTTTGAATCATACTAACAGGATTTGAGCATATTCAGAATTTGGAATTAAACACTGTTTCTTACGAACAATAATTCACACCGTTTTGTAAGTATTTTTTAATTTAATAATTATTTTTTGGGTCATAGACCTGTTTTAGTCATTGCCTAATATGCATACGTTCCTTCTAGTATTAGGTTTTTTTTATAAAATATTTTTTTTATAAAATGTTATCTCATTTTTGTAATTTGAATGTTTTACATTTTTTATTTTATTTTACATTTTAATTTAAGAATTTAACATTGTTTATTTGTTAAACATTTTTTTAATAATCAATGAATTGAAATATTAGTTTTAAATTTAAAATAGTGTTTAAAAAACCTATTAAAGCCGTGTGCTCCACTGCTTCCCATGGTTACAGGCGTTATATATTACATTATATTATATATAGTATTTTATATTATTATGTTTTTCTGCAGCTCGACCGGGCGATGAACTGAAGGTAGAGCAAAGCGTGAAGGACCTGCGCTCTCTCAGTCTACCCAACATGAAGCCGACAGTAGGGGGCAGCGTCTACATCCTCACACCGGGCAGTGAGAGGGCAGAGCACGGGTCCCTACCGCGGCGTGAGAGCGTTGACATACTGGTCAGTAGTTCCTGCTTACTCCCACTCAAGTCTTTCAAAAAGCTGGTTTGTCTCGTAAATTACATTTATTTTAATGTAATTTTTTTAAATGTAATTTTTTGTTTTTGTTCCTATAAGCCTAATGTGCTTATAGATGTCAAAGGGGCCACATTTTTGCAGCATTTTACTTTTAAACCTTAATAGTCCTTAATGTGAGTCAAGGTTTTTAGTCATAATTTAGATTTACAAGACCCTTAATGAGTTTTTTATTTTTATTTGTCATATTTATTTTAGAAACATGGCCTAATTTTTTTTTCTTTTCATTGATTACACCGTTATCAATTTTTTGTTAGTTTTACAAGACATTTGTCCAACCTCTAGATATAAGAGATTTTATTTTATTTATTTACTTTTATTTCATTTATTTAGCTTAAATTACATTAATTAGTTTCTGTTTTTTTTTTGTTTTTGTTTTTTGCAAGACCATTTTCTGTCCCCTCTATATGTAAATGATCTCTGTTTTGTTTGGCTAATCTCTCTGCATGTACAATAAGTGTATTCGTTGTCCCCGTTGGCCCACTATATTCATGGATTCCTCTCTTTCGTGATATCTAAACACCTCAGACCCACTTGACCTTCCTTTTACTCATAACGTATGACCTCATACAGGAAGACCCACATGCGGGTCACCTGAGCTTCTGATGTTGGCAATTGTGTGGGTTTTAGCTGGTCTCTGTTGAAATGACGGGTTACTCTTTCAACATCATGGGGATTGTATTTCCCCGGTTGCGCTGTGATACTCAGTAAAGATGGATTTATGGAAAGACAAGCCTGAACGCGGTCCTGTGTGCGTGTACAAACATGGATTGATAGGCGTCGGAGATGAGTGCACACCATAGGATTGTGGGTAAAGGCCTGTCTATGTCCCTCATGGGTTTTTACTGTGATTTGAGGTTGAATCGTCAGGCTTAGCAATATAAAGTTAGAACTGAGCATTCAGGTCTAGGCTATGTCATCTCATCAGGCTCTGCTGTGTATGGATGGAGGTTATGTAACAGCAAAAAACAAGCCTACACGTGTTGGAAGAGTATTGCGCAGTGTATTACGCATTAGATTCAGGTTGGTTTTTCTAGTTTCTTGGAAAGACTGGCATTTAGGAAAACCACAGAGAATCTTGCTAAATAGACCCAGGGTTTGATTTAGTTTTTTTCAGGGTTTTTTTTTTACAATAAAAGTTTCATTTGCAACTGAAAAAGTAAGATTCATGTATTATCTGAGGTTCTGCAGTAATTTGGTTCTTCTTTGAATGGAGAAAACCTCATATCTTAGGTGAAATTTAAATCATTCAAATTCACTTTATTGTTATATTATCTCAGCACACGCTGACATATTCATGCATCAATACTACTATTGCTCATACTTGAGTTTAGAAATGTAAACAAACCCTGGGTCTATTTAGTGAGTTTATTCTCTGTTGACAGGTAAGATGCGTCAAATCAGGCGGCTTGTTGAGGCGAGGTGTGCTGTTACCCTTATAAGCAGTTGAGTTTAAGATTTAAATTAAAAGAAGGGCTGTTGTTTCTGTTTCTACTTTCACACATGGCCTCTGGTGTCATTCAAGCATTCAAGGGTTTTGCATTCACACATTTGTATGATAAGGGCCTGCCAGAGTTTGCATCATGGCATCAAATGACAATTTTTTTAAGTTCCACCACCCCCTTGTTTTCCAGTGGGACATTCGCTATCATTTTGTGACGCAATTCCCATTGTAATTGTTCATTATATGCAAATAGCACAATGTATCTTAAACTATTCACAAAAAACATGATTTTTGGGTTAAGAAAAAAATCTTTTTCTTTTTTTACACTTGTGGCATCCTGATATATTTCAAAAGTTATTTATATGTTCAAGTAAATAAATGAAATGGCCTTCAAGGTTCTTAAAAAATATATATATATATATTTATTTATTTATTTATTTATTTATTTATTTATTTATTTATTTATTTATTTATTTATTTATTTATTTATTTATTTATTTATTTATTTATTTATTTATTTATTTTTGGCAATGATGCATTACATTGATCAAATGAGACTTATAATATTAGATTTCTATTTCAAATAAATGTTCTTTTAAAAGTTATTTTTAAAAGTATATATATATATATATATATATATATATATATATACATACACACACACACACACACACATACACACACACACACACACACGTTGTGTTTCCATGTTTTATGGGGACATTCCATAGGCGTAATGCATTTTATACCGTATAAACTATATTTTCTATCTTCCTACACTGCCCCTGCCCCTAAACCTACCCATCACAGGACACATGCTGCATTTTTACATTTTCAAAAAACATCACTTAGTGTGATTTATGACCTGTTTTCCTCATGGGCACCAAAAAATGTCCCCACAAGGATTTTGGATATTGCCATCTTTGTGGGGACATTTTGTCCCCATAACAGGGATTACCAGTCCACACACACACACACAAACACACAAACACACACACACACACACACACACACACACACACACACACACACACACACACACACACACGTATGTATGTGTGTATATATATTTATATATATAAATAAATATATATAAATTACTGACCCACATTTTATTGTGTGTAAATTTTTTTGTATCTCGGTGGGAACTTCAATCTGAATACACACTGAATTGAGGTCCCCATTAAGGAAACAAGCTTATAATTCATACAGAATGAGTTTTTTTTGAAAATGTAAAAATGTATAAAGTTTTGTGTGATGGGTAGAGTTAGTGTACGGGGATCAAATATACAGTTTGTACAGTATAAAAACCATTATGTCTGTGGAGAGTCCCCACAAAGATAGTAAACCAGACGTGTGTGCCATACTGTATAAAACAATGGACGTAGTGTCCGTGACTTCATCCACTGGTTTCTGAAGAGCATTTTTGAAGCCTGTCACTGACGGATAACTGCAAATGGGCAAAGAGGCGGGACGTGGGTGGACTAACAGACAGCAGACTTATACGGCTAGTAGTGACAGCAGTGACAATGCACCTGTCACTCAAGTGGCCACTTAATTATAGAGAACTTTAAGCTTAAAATTATTTAAAGGATGAGTTATAAAAACATTTACCCCCCTCTCAGTTGTCAAGATGGGCAAAATTAGCTATATATAGACCAAAACCACTGTACCAGGCTGTAAACATATTTCTTTTCTGCTGTAAAGTTGGACATTTCAACACATGGGGTCTATGGGATTGACTCCCTTTTGGAGCCTGTCTCTAGCGGCCAACTTTCGTGTTGGACTCGAGAGAGACTGGAAGTGGAAGGTTGCCGATTGGTTAAGTCATGAAACTCTACAGGATGCAGTGTTTACATGTAATCTGCAAGCAATCACGTGAGCAGCGTAGCAGATCTAGTCCGCCAAGATCAAGTACATTAACATTGCCATGTTCAATAACATGCTAAATAAGTTTTGAGAGAATAATATGATAAAATATCCTCTACATCTTTGAACATTATTCCTTTGGATCGTATGTTTTGATTGCACTGACAGTAGCAGTGATCTGTTGTTAAGTCCACTGATGTCCACCGACCTCCTTGGTTTCCCACTGATGGAATTCTCAAGTCGTCTGCCAACTATTCCATTGGAATTTTTATGAGAGCTGCTCGGTTTTGTCTGTGAGCGCGTTTGACCTGTATGTGGTAACTCACCCACTGTGACTTGCCCCCTCACCAAAGTCTGACCTTTAGAAAGGAACCCATCACCCCTGGGATTATTGGTGCGGCGGTGACACCAGGACACCTCTTTGAGGTTTGATTGGCCAGATCCGCCCCGGTGGGGGGAGTGACCTTTTGAAGCGTGAGCGTTTGATGTAGCATAGTGACTTTTACACTCACAGGAGCTGAAAGACAAGTGTCTCACCAGAGCAGGTTTTCAGGTGAAAGTTGTGTTTTTGCCTTTGCAACTTTAATCCAGTCCTTCTTTTGACAGCAACTCACCTAAATATAATGCTCCTCACCTCTAGTGGTGTAAAAAAATGTTTGTTCCAAACACAACGTCATTACTATGGTTACCGTAGATGTTTAGTTTTAAATGCATGCTGGGATTCTGTCCTGTGGCGTAAGATTCATCTCTCACATCAAAGACGTCCTCTTAAGGACTCCCCTCTTCACTTTTAACCTGCGGCTCTGTTGCATTAGTCAAATAACATTAGATAGATAATGCAAGCTGACATTTGTGCCACACCGTTCTCCAACACTGAATCACAGTGGAGCGATCTTGCCTGAGGACATCGGTCTAATGACCTGAGTTATTTTCTTAAAGTTTTAGTAAATTTGTTGTTTTTGTCTTTTGTATGAGTTTTTGTTTTGAAAATGTCTATATATATTTTTTTATTCATAAATTTCAGTTATAGTTATTTAGTACATCAAGTTCAACTAAATGAAAATGAGAAATGTTGCCTTAGTAACTAGCTGAAATACAACTTTTTTAAATTTATTTATTTATTTAGCTATGTCTCCAATGAGAAGGCAAATATCTTGCTTTACATTGCAATGAACACATTACATTATTTTCATTGGCTTCTACATAAGCTTATACAGAAGAAAAGTGAATACTTTGATTTCAGAGACTGCAGAGGTGTCTTGAAAAATAGCATCAAAAGCCTCCGGAGAAGCGTTAAATAAGGAAACGATGTGTTTGATCAAATGTAAGTCAGTCAATGGACTATCAAAGGTCTGGATAAACTGCACAGCATCTGTCGGCCGCAGCTAACTGCAGGAAATGAGCCTTTTCCTGTTCCTATTTGAACTCTCTGATAAGAAACTGGTTCAAAATTGTATTAATATCACAGCATAGAGGTTAGTGTCGGAGCAGACAGATTTAATCGGTTTCCCTCTATAAATGAAAGGATCAAGTTGTTAAATGTTTGGTTTAAGGTGTATCATAACTCCTTGCAAGCTTTAGGCAAAAATTGATCATATGGTTTCACAATATCCGTCATTAAGCAAGAGGCCGGTGCAAACCATATAGTGATCATTTATTTACCTGGGCTATCAACAAAGAAACAAAGCTCTTGACACAGCAAACCCCCACATGTGATTGATGCGCCTGTGAAGTTAACACAATTACCATGCAATTAGTTTCTGATCATTAACACTCAGTGTTCAAAGACAATAGAACAAAACATGACTTTATGTTTAAAATGTATCTTATCTTCATGGGAAACTAGAGGGGAGAATCTTGTTACAAGATATTCATGGTTTCTCACATAAATCACCTTAATTAGTAGTATCTGTAATGCACAATTTCATTTAAAGCATTTACTGAACTCTCAATGCTGTTTTGTAATGAATTGAATGTCTGTCAACACTGCCTTTTATACCCATATCAGCAAAAATATGTAGAAAAAAATATTTAGTGCAATCCAAACATACTCACTTTTCAGCCAAAAAATACAAAGGAAAAAAATTATTTTTTTAATTAAGCAAATGAAGCCTATTTTAGGACTTATGTATTTTAGAATTTATCATAATTAAGCTAATTTTGCCCAAAATGCGGTTAGGTGTCTAGACACTTGTTTTTAAATAAGTATAAAGGTTGTTTGATCAACAATTTCACGTAGTGATTGAGATTTTTTTGCATTACAGTAATAAGGGAGAATGCTTTAGTGTCAGTGCACAAAATGGATTTTATATATGTTCTATTTTTGATATTGGGGGGACATTTTTATTGTATTTTACAACTGACAATTTCAAGACTGTTAATTCTGGACAAGTTGCTCTTCATTTTTTATTAATTCTAGTTCACTGATTTGCTATTTAAATATATATTTTTTAATTACAGAAATAATTATTTTTTAGGACCATTTTATCACAATTAGGCCATTTTGCCTAAATTGCTCTATGTAAAGTGTCTAGACATTTCCTTTTTGAATAAGTATAAAGGTTGTTTAATCAACAAATGTGTAAAAGCAGTGTAAACCATATAGATTTTCTCATCTGCTACACTAATTGTCATGAAAATGCTAAATTGGAAGCAAACATTTCCATCAAGACAAATATAATTTCTTGTTTATTTTCTTTGATTGTGGTGTGAAAAATGGCCTAGATTCACTCACCCACTTACCCAATACTTCCCTACTGTAAGGAAGAAAGGCCTGCCGGTATCTGCTGTGGGAGGGATCAGCATCCAGCGTGAGAATGTTGTGTGCTGGGATGTGGGGAATGACTTTTTGGAGGAGATGGGAGGAGTAGATTGATGAAGTCATAAAGCAAAAGCTTAAAATCTACTTGTGGCCAGTCAGATCCTGAGCACATGTGTGAGGATTTCTAGTTTGTTTTCTAGCCTTCTCTGGATATGTTGACTGCTGAAGTTTAGAGTAGGACTAGAGCTTGGCTGAGGTAAGATAGGGCATCCTGGTTGGATCATGGTACGTTTTGGACGTCTGTCCTCGTGGCACAGTTGGGATCTGCTCCACATGGATCCTGACAGTCTGCCTGGTGAAGCATCACTTAAGAGTCCATCACCAACAAAGTTTCAGGTAAAGCATTGCTGCACCATTTATGAAACTCATCGACTTGCTCTCTAGTCTCATGTTTTTAACCTGTTAACTCTTTCCCCACCAGCGTTAAAAAAACTATTTCATGGCCCCCCAGAATATTTTGTTGTATGAATATCTGAATTTGCAATATATCGAAAGAGAGAACAGATCCTCTGCTTTTAAACAACAAAAAAACATACTTTATTCTAGCTTCATGCATTGTTTTTTTTATCAACACATAAATGTGGGTTAGTTTAATGAAAAAACACAGATGGAGTATATCAAGTCCTATAGCTCGTTGTGGGTCAACATTTTATTCAGTAACATTGGGCAGTTTTGATTTATATGGCGTTTAATGTTTCATGATCGTGTTGTTTAACATATGCTATCGCTTGTTTCTGCTTTTTTCCCTGTGTTTTGATCCGGAGAATCAGTACTCTTTCAGAAGATGTGTAATAGTGCCCCTACCTTATAACAGTGAAAACACGGAAGTCCGTAAATTTCCGTCAATGCCAGGAAAGTGCTTTTTCACAAATTATGGAAATTGACATCAATAGCAGGGAAAGAGTTAACTGTCATTGTCCCGGTAGCAGGACACTTGGCGGATTTCCTTTTAGTGCTTATTTTTCCCTATCACATATTTTTTAAATCATAATAAATTATGAATTATGCGAAAGCTTTAACACTTATAATTCATCCTGTTTTGAAATTGGACATTTCGTTACCAAGAAAACGGTACTTAAAAACCTTTAAGCCTAGAAAACGGTACTTAAAAACCTTTAAGCAGGTTCCTCCCCCAAGTGGGCAGTGTTATGTTTTAAATGTTACTAAATTTACGGCAAGGTATTATAAAATCTTGACAAAACATGTATCATTGGAAGGGCCTGAGACTCAAGCACGGTTTGCCACTATTTTGTAGAATTGATACTGTATTGATTTGTTACAGGAGAATGCATTGAACAATTTCACTGCAGTGTGGGTCTCACCCGGTGGCTATATTTAATATTTCGTCCCTAAAGAAAAATTCAAATTTAGGACACAACTTGGTTAGATGTAGCTTTGATTTTCTAGCTATTTTAGAGCCAAAGTTTTGTAAAATATGCAATATTTTTTTGTGTTTTTCAATAATAAAAAAAAAAACTTTGTGTCTTTAAAAAGAAACCAACCGTAGGTCTGTATTTCAAAGCATTCATGAATTACAACCATTTAAGTCTGGAAAAGTGCATTTTTACATCTATGCTCAAAAAGGGAGGTGACGGTTAACAATTTTTAAACATGATGCATGTTGTTACCAGAAGCCACATTTGGAGTGTTTATGTTTCAGTGAATGGTTGGTCAGTGATTAAACTCCTGTATAGTAATATTTCGACTCTGCACCACTGTATTTCTCATTGAGCAAATGTTTGCATTGTGTGGGAAGATGCTACGTGTCCATGTGTAATGGAAGCTGAATTTGCACGTAATGGAAAGCATCATTAGCATCATTCCGCTACCTGACGACACATGTCTGGGCCCTTGTGCTAGACAGACTCTGTTATCTCGTCAGACGATAAGGCCGTATCGTGGTTTTGATCACTGATTAATCGACTGTCCTTTAGCTTCAATGGCTCTTTGTTCTGTCTCTGCTTTGACTAATTGAAGTGGATGACATTGTGGGTGTTGTTGACCCTGAGACTAGTCCTATGTTGACACTCAAGGTAAAGTTAGTAGATGACCTGCTCAGAATGGTGTTTGTCCAACACGTTTCTGGGTGTTTTTGTGAGTGCTGGTCACTTAAGCTGTTCTTCCACTTCCCTTTGTTTGTTTCATCATTATTCAAAGCTTGATCAAAAGCTGCTCTTATCTCACGCTGGTTTGTTGTGTTCTCGAGATAAACTGTTGTATGGAGAAGTTTTAGTGAAAAAGGCAGCTACATGCCTCAGTTCCCAGTGGTCAGTCTGTTGTTGTCAGGAATCAGGGTCAGATACAGGCAGACATGAGAGTTTAGGAGTATGTTGTGGTAAGCAGTCAAATTTTAACTAGGTGGACGAGGATTGATTTGAATGCTGGAAATATAAGTGTGTGTGTGTGTGTGTGTGTGTGTGTGTGTGTGTGTGTGTGTGTGTGTGTGTGTGTGTGTGTGTGTGTGTGTGTGTGTGTGTGTGTGTGTGTGTGTGTGTGTGTGTGTGTGTGTGTGTATATATTCAATCTTTTTGTTTTTTTCTTTGTCTATTTTTACTATTGCCTTGTGTGCTTAAATGTTAAAGATTACTTTGAAGTCTACCTGATTTTTAAAATTGAAATCAAAATTAATCCTAATTATTTTACTACACTTTCCTGGAAAAAAGGAAAAGCCCTGTCATCTCTCTAGACTACATCACATTAGTGACGTGAATGGATTGCAAACACAGTTTATGTTGATGTTAAGGAATTCTAGAACATTATATCTATTATCATTATATAGTTATTATATATTATGTATATTATTATGTATTATTTTACATCACGTCTTTAAGCTGGCATGTCCTCTAATGAGTTATTAATGAGCCAAGCATGCAGATCCAGGG
The DNA here is from genome assembly GCA_023029165.1 of Gobiocypris rarus. Classification (NCBI taxonomy): domain Eukaryota; kingdom Metazoa; phylum Chordata; class Actinopteri; order Cypriniformes; family Gobionidae; genus Gobiocypris; species Gobiocypris rarus. Next base: position 8,712,776 of record CM040933.1, on the reverse strand, counting down.
CTGGTATTCATTTTTTAAACAGCTGTAATGAGGAGTATCATCCACCCATTCATTTTCTTAAAGATCATGAACCTGTTTATTTACTGTGATAGTAATGCTTATACATCACAAGGTTGGCTGTGGCACGTTTAGATTCATAATAATGATACAGACATTCAAGACTTGTTGTAGCACGTACTATAGTCTGGGATTCCCCTCGGTTTCATTATTCAGAGGTCATTTCCCTGTAACGGCAAGGAAAAAAACTGATGCTGGGAAATCACTCAAGGGACAAGAATACCATGCTACTGTCACTTTCAATGTATCATAAATCCTGAGGGTCATCAGAACCTCTTTTTAATGATAATAGACTAATTTGTTAAATGAGTGGACTCCTGCAACAGTTTTGTTACGTAAAACCTGTTTGTAGCTAACTGTAAAAGACAAAGTCTTAACTACATTTTTCTTAAATGTGCAAAGTGTCTTAAAGGGATAGTTCACCCAAAAATGAAAATTACCCCATGATTTACTCAGCCTCAAGCCATCCTAGGTGTATATGACATTCTTCTTTCAGACGAATACAATCAGGAGTTATATTTCAAAATGTCCTGGCTGATCCAAGCTTTATTATGGCAGTGGGAGCCCAAAATGTGAAGCCCAAAAAAGTACATCCATCCATTATAAAAGTAATCCACACGGCTCTGGGGGGTTTATAAAGGCCTTCTGAAGTGAGCCGATAGGTTTGAATCTGCCAGAAGCTATATATTTTACTTTATAACGTGTTAAATATGGATATTTTTCTGACACAAACCCATCGATTCACTTCAGAAGGCCTTTATTAACCCGCTGGAGTCGTGTGGATATCTTTTCTAATAGATGGATGCACTTTTTTGGGCTTCAAATCTTTGGATGAACTATCCCTTTAAGGAAATTTTTTTTTTTTTACTTTTAAATCAAACATGTTACCAAGCATACAGTTGGCGTTTTTGAGACACCAGGATGTGTTCCTGCGACTCTGCTTCTCCCCTCCCTCTTTACATGTGACCCTCTGTCTTTAAGCAGCCACACCTCTCTTTCCTGTCCCACACAATGGGACAGGATCCTCCTAGTTGCTATGACGGTTGGGCTGCCCTGTTCAGTAATGCAGGCAGACAGGCTCAGTCTGGAAGCTTTACCTCTCATTGCAGGTTGAGCAGCACTGGGACACTAGAAAGGACCTAGTATAGAGCCCTGATGCACCTCATATTTTTAGAAGGAACTCAAGGGGGGCTGAATTAAAATTAGTGATCTATCCTTTAACACGCTTCATCGTGGCTCAAGAACTCTAACGCTCATCCAGGAGTTGCAGGACTTGTGTATCCGTTGGCTTTTTTGTGAGTTTGAAAAGAGGAGGCTTTGAGTGATCATAGCAGCTGGCTCTAGCATGGGTCAGACTCTGTGAACCCGGCTGGGAGATTACCATGGTCTACCTCTCATTTGACATGCCGCTTGCTTCCATGGTGAGTAGATCAGACACTCTAGGAACCCTGTTCCGCTTCATAAATTCGCTGGTCATTCAGTCCCTCCACAGAGAGTGAGAATCACCGGGCACAGCTGATCCTAAAGAGGGTTGAAAGAATACCATTTTTTAGCTTTTGGATAAATAGTTTGGTTTATTGGTGCGGTGCAAAGTTTATCAAGGGTGTTGTTTGATGTGTAAAAGTTGTGCAAAGTATTGATTTACCGATCCATGTGAATTATAGATGTGTGGCTTTCAACAGAAGGATTTCTTTTGATGTGGTGTTTATCGGTTTGTTTATAGAGTACTTTCTTTATCGGTTGTATGTTTTTCCTTATATAAACCCATTATAAGCCAAATGGGCAGTGTGTATAAATGCGTTTTTTGTTTTATTGCAGTAACTTTTAGTGTTCTGTCAGTGCTGGTAGTGTGAGCCATAACCAGCATTCAGACGTCCGTTGTCCGTCCTCCCCAAAGTAGGGACATTTCCTGACATCTGCGTCCTCATCCTTTCACCCCAGAATCCTCAGAAATCCCCTCATCAAAGCTCAACGTCTGCCTGTCTCTTTGCATCGGTTCTAAATTTAGCAAGGATGGCCAATCCGTCTTTTTTTTTTTTGCAGGGATGTTCTTGCCTTGCCAACAGTACTTGAAGGTATCCTAATCGACTTATTAATATGGCTTGGTAATGAATTTAGTTATTTGTGAAGGTCAGTAATGGTTTGATTTGGTCAATTCAAAGAAATTTAGAATGTCTGTCATATTTAGCATGTTTACATTATGTAAACGTGTTTTTGTGATTGCCATAACCCCATAAAGCCTAAATTGAGGTTGCAAGACTTCTTAGTAAGAATTAGACGAATTCTGAGTGACTTAGGTTCTGTTCACACTTAGCATTCAGGCTGGTCTTTTTTTTAACACAGAACCTATAGGCATATTGATATGTTCACAACCTGATTGGTCGGCTTGTATGACGTATTGCCTATTTTAAATACCGAACATCCAAAACATTGATAAGTGCCCTCGCTGTGTGTGCGTAGCCTACATACTCGTGAAGCTGAGAACTCGTGAAGAGCTTATAAAATGTGTGAAGGAGTCAAAACAGCAGGAGGAATCCCTCCGTCACACACAAACGAAGATCTTCTGCGAGGAGACGCGGTTCTGACGCCTCTACCGAACTGTGATGGGCAACATCACGACTATGATGAGAAGAAACAGGTATGCTTGAGCATTCTGTCCTTTTTAGGGTCTCATCTTCATGTTTTTGGTTCGTTTACATGTCTTTGGTCCGTGTTGCGTTCATATTTCCTTCGTTCGTTTGGAAGAAACCGAGTCCCATCTTCTCAGTGGTCTCGATCCGATTTTTTGGTGCGCACCAGGGTTCGGATGGCAGCATTCACACTTATTCAAATGAATTGCACCCTTATTTGATATATTCATTTTAATTTATACCTGTGCCATACCCATGTCCAAATGAGAGTAATCTTGGTGCTACTTGATGCATGCGGGTATTAGAGTCAAGCAAAACTATAAAAACATTTTGGAGAGAGAGAAATCTATATTTAGATTTCATTTTCAATTGTAATATTTCAGAATATTTTTTTAACGGTATTTTTAATCATTTAATTGCAAAAACATTCGAACATCTTGCAATACTTACAAGGTACTCCAAATTTTTGAATGGTAGTGTGTACATAAAGATGGTGTAATTATATAAACCACCTGCACAAGTGTTCAAGCTCAGTACATCTTGTAATGCGACAGGTATCAGCTCTGCTTGTGTTTTTAGGGAATTCCATTGTTTTGTCTTTAGACTTTTCCTGTTTTTTTGTGCATTCCCCAAAAATGTATTAGTCCTCTCTGGAATTTGCAGGAGTTGTTAGTGGGTAACGGCACTCAGGGCTGTGGAATTCCCTTCGCCCTGGAGAAGGGTCAACAAGCCTGTCTGCCTCTCGCTCGGCGAGATTACTACTTCCTTAGATACTAAACAGCTGTTTGTTTGTTTAACACGCTGAATCTCGTAAGATGGAGTGTGTCTAAATAGAAAGATGCTGTAGGGCTCTCTAGCAGAACAATTGCTTATGAAACAATGGCAGTCTTGATCTCTCGGAGCAGGGTTGCTGGCCTCCTTGATTTTAGGATGATGTAATGAGGAAATTGAAAATCTTATTGTTTGGAAAATCAGTCATATTGCATTATTGTTTCTGTTAATGTCATCATTTTGCAGGAACCCTACATTTTCCATGTGTCTAACTAGGGTTGAGTAATGTACAAAAACAGTAATATTAAATAAAATAGTAAACTTGACTGGTTTAGCAAAGCTCATCATAGGCAACTAATTCTAGTTAACATATATATATATATATATATATATATGTGTTAACTATATATGTTATATATTGTGTGTGTGTGTGTGTGTGTGTGTGTGTGTGTGTGTGTGTGTGTGTGTGTGTGTGTGTGTGTGTGTGTGTGTGTGTGTGTGTGTGTGTGTGTGTGTGTGTGTGTGTGTGTGTGTGTGTGTGTGTGTGTGTGTGTGTGTGTGTGTGTGTGTGTGTGTGTGTGTGTGTGTGTGTGTGTGTGTGTGTGTGTGTGTGTTCTAGGTTTTAAGAATCTAGTGTTCTAATTCTAGGTTTTAAGAATATTGTGATTTCCATCTATGTTGATGTTTATTGTTTATTTTGTGGCTGTGGTTTGATATCTTCAGATGAATGCTGGTGCATTGAGTTTATTTGCCTCCACCCCGCCTGTCTCTCTCAATCTGTTTGTAAATCTCCCTCACATCCCCTCATTCTGAATAGCACTGTTACTGATAACGCTCTCTCTCGTATCTCTCTGTCTGTTGTCCTTGACATACTAGTTGATACCCTTCTCACAAACCTACATATCTTCTCACATATCTTTCTGCATTTGTAAACAGTCAACCCACCTGGATCTGACAATCTTCCATCTCTTCCTCTTCACAGGGTCAGGCCCGTCGGCGGAAGAACATGACCGAGTTTCTGGGCGACGCCAACATCCCGTGCCCGGACACCCTGGCTCCGGGAGGTTCACTGACCGGTGTGGCCGCTGGACCTGACAACTGGAAGAACCGCGCCACTAGTCGGATCAGTGTGTTCTTCGGTGCCGGATCTGGAAAGGTAAACTCTCCCACCTTATCTTCACCATCTTGAAAACATTAGGAAGTCTAGCGGGATATGATGGTGCCACTTTCCGTGGTGTGATTTTCCCATAAAAAAAGATGAAATTTAGCAGCAAATCAGCATATTAGAATGATTTCTGACGGATCATGTGGAGACTAGAGTAAAATCCTGCCTTTCACTGGAATAAATGATAAATCATATAAAGATGAACGAGAGAAACCTAAACTAAGCGGCTGATTAAATATTACTGTGGATTCCACTTCTTATGTGTATAGTTTTATAGTTTGATTATTTCCTCTAGCATTTTAATAATGACAAAAACAATACAGCAAACTAAATCCCAAAACCCATGAGCCCCAAAAAACTCCCCCCCTTCGGATAAATTTCGTCCTGCATTTAAACCAGATGCATGACTAAGCTGTCACTCACCTGTCATTTTCACACTTCCATCCTTTCACAATCAGCCATGAAACCCCCAAAGAAGACAGACAAGGGGCTGTTCTTGTGTCCCACTGGGACTCTTTTCCACAAAAGAAGGGTTAACCAGGGCCAAACATCCATCTCCAGTGACCACTACAGGCAGCCTATAGTCCATCTGTGTCTGGCCTCCATTGTCTGGAAGCACTCAATGCTAAATACTCGTCGTCATAAGTACACCGGCCATCCCGTTACAGGACAATAGCCCCAGTGGCACACGGGCCATGAGAGAGCGTCGCTGACATGAATGGATGGGCTTTAATTATGAGGGTAAAGAGAAGGTGACGTTTAGTGAAAGGGGTGTTTCTGTAAGGTGTCATAAACCCTGCCGGGGGTGTTTTGTTTAAATAGAAGGCAGCGCCTCGGCTGTCTGCTGGTGGT